>WTSP01014580.1:0-57316 GCA_025331215.1 Actenoides lindsayi | reverse complement strand
GAAAGTGCAGTTAATTAGAAGAACTGAGCTGAAAAGTAAAATTACTGAACAGAATTAGTTCTGTTCTCACTCAAACCTGGACAAGATTCCACTCTACCTTTCACATGGAATTACACAGGATTTATGCTTTGCAGTAATCAGACGGAATGCTGCAAAGATGGCACCTGTTGGCCACCTGTACAAGAATCAACCTAGGCTGAAAAAACAGCTCTCATGTTCATAACATCTGAACGCATCTCAGGAAGGTCACATGACTGGTGCATATTAATACTGTTCATTTTTCTAAAATAGAAACATTTCTGTGGTGAGTAGAAAGCCCTCCTTGCCTGATAAAGCTGGGGTGGGATGAAGTGCCAGAGGAGAATGATCATGTTGCCTTCCCTAAGAACAAGCAATAAAAAGCTAAATTATGAACCTTTTCTCTTTAATCGTTCTTTCATGATTTTTAAGCAACCCAAGCCAATTTGAAAGCCATAGCCATGGCTCAAGAGGCCTTGGCAAGGATTTGGAAAGATATTTAGTTCTTTCATCTCCCTGAGAGAAAATAAATCAGTCAGGGACATTAAAGCATGAACTTTAAATTTTAGTTAATATTCTCGTGTTTACTGTCTGTCATATCAGTGAAACAGCAGGAAAAAAAAGGACCTTTTTTACACAGCTGCTTTTGGAGAGCATCCCTCAAGGGGCTCCTAAGAGACAAGACTCAGCATTTGGGGATCTTGTGGAACCATGGGCACAAAAAAAGTCCATAATAAAGAAGCTGAACATGCCTTCCTGGGAAGGCTGCAGACAGGAGAGGAGAAGGACAGACTGTTACTCAGCTCAAGATATCCACCATTTTTGCCTTCTATGATTTCTTTGCTGTTATTTTTGCAGAAGGGAGGAGGCAGGAAAGTAGCACAAAGGCAGGCACCTAAAAGAGCCCACAGAAGGGAAGATTCAGGGAGCAATGTGAACTTCTGTATAGTGATGAATTTGCCTTTAGAAGAGTGCTTGTGTTTGCCTGAAATAGTATTCAGGAGTGTTTCTTCTGTCCATTACAAACAAGCTGTACATAATTATATGTACATAAAATACAGATTTTGTGTCTAACTATGCTTGCATTCAGGTACTTGTTACTTACGTTTTGTTTTCTGTGACTTGATTGATTTGTGATTACTTTGTCTATTTAGGTGTTTATGGCAGTGGTGAGAGAGCCTATGCTAAATCAGGATTAAAATATCTGGAATTAAGTATTCTTTATATGGAATTAACATTCTTTTTGAAAAATAAAGGACTGATGAACAAAGTTTCGAGACTACTTTTGACAAAGATCAGTTTGAATGGTTTTCTACTTAATGAGTAGTCTACTTTAGATATATTGATGGCATGTTCTCCTTCAGTCTGACCGGAATGTAAAACAATATGTTCTGGATATACCTTATTTTTATTGATGAACAGAACATAGTTTGCTAGCACAGGGTTAATTCTGGATAAGTATTACAGAAACTGGGCCTTCTCAGCTGTAGTGTATGAGCTTACAACAATTATTTGGAAGATCTTGTGGATGTGCACGCCTTTGTATTTAAACAAAGGAACCATTACAACCTAATATATCAGGGAACTTCAGAGTAACTACTAAACTAATGACTTGAACAATCTGCTTGTACTGACTGCACTTAATGAAAAGAACCTGAGTCAACCATTGCAGTAGTTTCTAGGGATGTACAGCAGCTGCTACCCTAAGTGGAATTACTTAGCCATTTGAAGTAATTACAGGTGATTAAGCAGCAGTAAATGAGCCAAAGCATCTCACATGTGCTGTGTCTCAGCCTGCTCTCTGCCTGCATGCCCAGAGACTAGAGTGCAGGTGGGGATAGAAATGTTTCTTTCTTTAGAAGACCTTTATAATGTTTTACAACTAAGTAATTTTTTTAGATGAAAAAGACCAGTTTACTATGATTTCCTCTGACATTAAAAAAATCCAAAAAGTCCCAGCTGTTTAGTTTTGATATTTTCAAAATAAAGTCTGATGCTTTTTTCTTCCTTCAGAAGGACTCTGTGAGTAACTTTCAGTGCTCTGAGTGCTGCATTACTGTGCTGATAGTGCCAAGACACTACATTAAGCCAGTAGATGTGAGTTGTTGATCTCTCAGTTATCTTCTGAAAGAAAATCTGCAAGCTAGGCTGGGGAATGAAAAAATGGCTAGGGACAACAATGCTGGGGTAAAATCATGCTTAAAAAGGAGAAGACTAGGCTTGTTTTAAGACTGAATAAACCTGATTCTCTCAGCTCCTTCTCACATATTTTGTGCTCCACTGGTGGCTCTCCAATGTCCTTGTTCTGGTATGTCAATATCTGTCATGTGTAGGGGACCCTAAAACTGGACACAATACTCCAGATTTATCTCACAGGTTTTTCCATGGATGACAATGGCTCTTAGCTGGCCACGGCTCCATATGGCCAGTTTGCAATACAGGCAGAGTGAACTTGTCTGCCCAAATCCACCTTCCTTTCTTCAGAATACCCCAAATGGTTTTCCTTATTCTCCCTCTGCACGGCTGCAGATACTCCAGCCATTGTTATATCTCAGTACAGTGGGGTTTTTTACCAAAACATAAAAAGTGATAGTTCTGCTCTGCTTGATGACCGTGTGCCTGGGCTGGAGAACTCTTCCAACGTTAGGCATGAAAGGTGTGAGTGCAGCAAGGAGAAGCAAGAATAAAGCAGAGCTATAGGAAAAAAAAGCTTGTGAGAATAAAAAACAGATTTGAGCTAGTTTAGTTGAGAATAGGGGGGACCAAAGGAGGATGCATAATAGTTTTGTAATATGTGTAAGACTTCTGTAAAATGTGCTGTGATATTTTGCTTCCCATGTCTCTGTGGGGAAGAACAAGAAGTCAGTGGCTGTAATTTTCAGCAGAGAATATTTCTGGAAGCATGGTACAGAAAAGAGACAATCATAAAGATAGTAAGACATAGGAATATGTTAATCAGGAAATCTGTAGATATTTCTGTCCTGAGATATTTAAGACCAGTCTAGAGTACTGCTGCTCAGTGGTGTTCCAGAGATCATACGTGGGCTTTCAGATCTACAACAGTTTTACATTTCAGTGATTCGCTGAAGGAGGTCATCTATCACAGCAGAGAACATGGAGTTGATGTTTATTCCTAATACCAAATTATGAAAATGTGCTTTGAAATATATCCTCGGGTGTGCATATGCTTTTAGTTTATCAGAAACCTCCAACCCTTCAGTTTTTTTTTCCTAGCCCTGAGGAAAGCATCTGCTACTGTTGTGAAAGAGTGTGGTAGCTTGGAGGAGAGATAGATGACCATCCTCCATTTTACAGTAACATTCAGGGGTGCAAAGTCCAACAAGTATTTTCAGCTACAGAGTATGACAGACTTAGGTGTATGTATATATATATTTTTTTTTTTTTATTATTATTTCATACTATAGGTAGATGAAACATCAATCCTTATTGCAATGCTAGATGGACTTGACAGTTCTCTCCTACTCATTTCATAATATCTTCTCCAGCCACAATTTAAACACTGGATTAGAAAGCAAATAAAGACTCATTAAATGGGAAGAGCACTGTAAAAACAAGCAGAAAATACATAATCCTATAAAGGAACAAGTCTTCCATGAGAAGATACTATGTATTTCCCTTTTGATGCCAGTCTATGACAGTTATGTCTAGAATTCAAGGATTTTAGGTATGGTTGTGGTTAGATATATGTTCTTCTCTTTACCCTCAAGTATTGCCTTTGTTCCTGCAAGCTTTCCCTGCTTTGACTTCAGCAGTTTGACATTTTTTCTCTGCTTCTCATTTTTATTGGTTAATTCTTTTCAGAAAGTATCTAGCTTCCCTGCTTGGCAGGGAAAATCTTCAAATTAAGGACAAAGACTAACCAGTCAGAGACATATGACACTAGCTACAGATCTAATCAGTACCTCTGGGAGCTGCAGCAGTATCACAGCCATGAGTGGGTGCATGGACAGAAGGTGGGCTCCAGGTACATTGCCATTACAGCAGCGACATGGACACTGTGGACATATGTGTAATTTCTTTGCCCACTATGCCAGCAATGAAATATGAAGTAGATGTTTTCAGACCTCAATAGCCTTGGCCTTAAAATACCACAGGGACTATCCAATTTGAAAGCATAGATCTCTAGAGTATCAGTAAAACAATTTGAGTATTTTATTGCAAATAAGAAGACTTTAAAGAATATTTTACAGATTTGACAGAACTGAGAGAGAATAAGAAACCTCTAGTGGATGGCCAGAACATTTTACTGTCTCTATCCAGTCACTCATTCTCAGGGATTTGGCAGTGACCTTGACTAACAGCTCATATATATCCAAAGTAAACAGAGTCTTGGAGAAGCACAGGAACTGAACAGAGAGAAGACAATGTAGTAATTGCCAGTATATTCCTAGAAAAGGCAGCATGTTCAGACTCTGAAGAAGGCCAGTTAAAAGTGACTTTTCCATTGTGTTATGACCCATGCAGTTGCCTATATCCAGGCCAACAAAGTAATCTAGCACAATGGGTGCAATTTTATTGAGATGCATTGCATGTGTGTTTACAAATACCTCTCTGTTATTTACTTAGGAACTGAGATTCCTCTGGCCTTTGCAGTTAGCTTATTGTAAACTATACAAGGAATTGTGTTTATTAAAGCAACATCACAGTCAACAGTTGTTTTAGCAATTCCACAAGGATTCTCCATTTTCATCAGCAGTCTGAACACTTGAAGTCAATCCAAGCTGATTTTAAGTCTTATCTTTGCTGATGGTATGTGTGAGTACTGTCTCCGTTACAGAGTATGAATGGGTCACTCTTTACTCACTGAGTTGAAGAGACTTTTTTTTTTACATAGCCTGCTCTGGATACCAGATAATGGCACGTAGCTTTCTTTCTCCTCCTTCATATGCCCCTCTAGCTAGTACTTCTGTCCAAATATACCCTTCACAGATGAAACAAGAAGCCATGTGCTGGTCTCCTTAAAACAGGCACTACTTTATGTTTTGCGATCTCCTGAATCTGGGGTCCATACTACCTCTGTTCCCCTGAAGGACTCACTATTCACCATCCATTATTACTGTGGCTGCAAACTAAGAGGTCACATATTTGCTAAGGGAGGGTTGTAGATATATCCGTATGCTCTCTTTGTCTTTGAGTGAACGAAATTTGCCAGGGCAAATTTTTTTTTTCACAATGGGAACAACACTGATGACTATGAACCATGATGATTATTTTCAGGAGTTCTTCCTCCTTGATTGAAATCTCTTCTATGTCTTTTTATAATAATATATAAACATTGAAGCAAATTAAGGTAATATTTATTAACATTTCCACTATTTAGGAGGAAACAAAGACACAAATAATAAGTGCATACAGCATTTGTTATACAGTAGAACAGATGGGTCTGCTCATCTATATGTAGATGATCACTTAGATGTTCAATTAGATGTTCAGTTGAAGCTATTTATCCAGAATCTCACCATACTCACTGGAGATGAGTACTTCAGAAGTGAAGCATCTCATCCCAAGACAGGTGTCTAAGGTAGGTAGAAACAACATATAATAAACACACTTTTTTTACAAAAGATGCCAATGCTATACTTTGATAGAATATCAGAAAATGTCTCCATTCATTTGAGAGAGACATTGTCTTGGAGCAGGCAAAAGTATGCCAAATATATCTATTTTAAAGAACATTGATTGGCAATATTTTCCTGTAAAGCAAATATGCCTGCAATTAGTTTACACACAGTGTAGGGGTACTATTAATGTGCTAGTATGTTCTTCATCCATTAAAGCTACATTGGGATGGTATAGACAGTAAAAGTCTTAATCAAGGGAATCCTTGTTCAGTGAATGTTTAGTGCTTTGACATATCAATCTAGTCTTTTGCACATAGAGTACATAACATACAATGATTTCTGCTCCATGCCGAGCCATCTTTTCTATATATGACGGTGGATGACAGGACTTTAAATCCCTCTTATTAATGATCAAAATACTTTGTTACTGTTCCAAGACTTCTTGTACCTTGAGATCGTCCTGCCTGCCACATGAATGTCTGAGTTCTCATTTATGAGTGAAAAAAAATCTGAAAATGTTGTACTGTTTATCTGGATGACTAGAGAGTTCTCACCATTATGAAATGCCTTCATAGAAAATGATATTATCCTTCTTTCTTCCCTGTCATCATTTTGCAGGATTCGTATTTAGTGCTTTTTGAGCTTGGTTGTCTGAAGAAAAGAGGTTAATGCTTTCATGAGGTATATTTTTGTGTCTGTTAGTCACTTCTCACTCCAGAGAACACTTTGACTTGTTGGGCCTCTTCAACCCAGATTGGAGGGTGGGTGGAAGTCTCAAAGATCTTGATCACCTGTATTTTGTGAGAAAAGATGTCTGGCTAGAGGAGAAAAACACCCAAATAAGGTCTCAATTTGGTTCTAGGAAATACGAGTTTAAGGTGCCAAAGGCCAAATTCTTATATGCCCTTTAGTAGCATAGTTATAGGCCATCTCCTTGAAGCAGCAGGAAAGGTCAGTTTCCTTTCTTACATCCTTGCAGTTGATAGTTTCCTGTTTTCCTTTAGCATAGGTCACATTGCCTATTATTGTTGGCTGTGATCCCTTACTGACTGGCTGATGCACACTAAAAGCTACCTTTTAACCTACTGTGCTCAACTACTAATCAATTGTCTGAGCATAAACTTAGACCAACATAGCATCACATTACACAAGCTGTGCGGTGTACTTGGCAGCATCAGGGCTGCACTGTTGAGGCAATGTAGACAAAAGTCAGTTCTAATATCAAATTTGGAGTCAGATGTTTCTCCCTTTGACCCACATTATAATTTTGTGTTTTTGCAATTGACTCAAAAGATGGCACGTTATTTTGGTAGGCTGCCCACAGTATAAGAAAGAGATTTGCCCCTTATCCCTGAAACTGTTTCGGTTAATAAGAGATTTACCAGAAAAATGCCATTTTGAGATAAAAACATTCATAAATGCAGAGGAAATTTGTAAATAGTTCAGGAGGAAATAAAAGGGAAAGGGGAGAAAACATCAAGATATATTTTGCAATTTTCAAAAGGGAACATTTTAACTTCTCATGATGAAAAGATGTTTCCTTTTATGAAATTACCTTAGTTAAGGAAACCAATAATTTTTAATATCCAGAACAAAAACTAGGGCATTTACTTTTCAGCTAAACATTTTGGTTTAGAGTATTTTTAAATACTTATATTTCTCTATTTTTCTGTAGAAACTGACTTAAAAATTTCACTAAGCCAACAGATTTACTATTCTGATTACAGATATTTACTCAAGGTGGAAGCCAATGTAGATCTATAGAAACATTTTTTAAGAAATAAAGGACAACATGCACAGACAAGAGAGGACATGATGAAATTGTCACATATCCTAGCAAGTTGGTCTTTTCAAGGAAAAACTTGCTACAGTAAATGGAAAAGATGAAGTATTTGTGTACATATATTTAAATCCCTTGTGCCCCTCAGAATACAGTGGTAAGCAGCAAGTTATTGCCAGTGACCACATTGCATGGCTGACTACGGATGTGAAGCATTTTAATTAACCTGTTACAAGGTAAATAGCTTAGTTTTGCATTTAACAATCTGCTGTTGTATTTGTAATTTACTGTATGAGGCATATGCAAACAAGATGAATACATTGCTTTTGAAGAAAAAACTATGAAGTGGGTAGGGGCTGCTGTCACTGAATTAACGAAGGTTACAACTTCTGCAAGCAGCGTACTGAACATATGTGAAGAGAAGAAAATAACTTTCCTTGAACTGAGGGTACATATTAATCACGTCAAGTCACGTACTGATACATTAAATCCATCTATAGTTAGAGATTTAGAGACCTGGGGCTGTTTAATCTGGAGAAGGCTGAGTGAGGATCTTATCATTGCTTGTAAATATCTGAAGGGTGGGTGTCAAGTAGAAGGGGTCAGTCTCTTTTCAGTGCCCAGTGACAGGACGAGTGTCAGTGGGCACAAAATGAAACACAGGGAGTTCCACCTCAACATGAGGAAACACTTCTTTACTGTGAGGGTGACAGAGCATAGAACAGGCTGCCCAGAGAGGTTGTGGAGTCTCCTTTTGTAGAGACTTTCAAAACCTGCCTGGATCTGTTCCTGTGTGGCCTGTCCTGGGTGTTACTGCGCTGGCAGGGGGGTTGGACTCCATGATCTTTTGAGGTCCCCTCCAACCCCTACCATTCTGTGAGCTTTTAGCTCTGAAATAATATGCTTTGACTACGAGAGGTTCTATCAATTAATGACTGTATTTGTAATTTTAAAGACTCTCATTGAAATTAGATCTAAGCTGTGAAGTGTTGGGCAAGGTTGTCATCTGTTGGAAGTTGTTATAAGAGGGTCATGCTCCCTTTCAGCTTCCACACATAGGGGCAAGCTATATCCCAGCTGTTTGAAAGGGTCTTAGAGGAAAAGGCTTGAGGATGGCTGCAGAGCTTGCATACATCATCTTAGTGCATGAGACTCTGATGTGCTGAGCCACACCACCATTGCCTGACTGGGCTGTTGGCTCCCTCTTACTAGAAAATACTATCATAGTAGTTATATCTTTTACTAATAAGTTAATCAGTGACAAAGTGTGAGCACTGGCACTGGAACTAGTCCAGTCAGAAGGGTCCTTGGCACTAGGTTGGGTTTGACTTGATGAGATTTGGCCTGGACTAGTTAGCATTTATCCAGTTCTTGTGCTTAGGAATTAGCAAGAACCAGAGGCCATTCCCAATGGATATTCTGGGTGCAATTGGCTTATTTTGAAGGACAATAGTTTAATAATATAAAGGGCTTTTCTGTAAGGAAGCCTAAATTCTAGAGAACTGTTTTGAAGAGGTCTTTTTCACCAGTAATGTGACACAGAAAATTTTAAGTGTTGTAAGAAAAATGTCTATAGTGGATCATAGATCATTATTTGTATAAAGCTATCCCAGAGAGTCACCCAAGGAGAAGGTCTTTTGCACTGAAACAATATTGAAAGCTTTTCTAAAACCCATCATTTTTTAATATGTTAATAAACTCTTTAATACTGTAATTCTGGTTAACCTCATAATCCACCTAACTCTTCATTTCTACTTTGGTCTTGGCAAACTTTTTGCCTTGATGAAGTCCTGTGGCAATGAGTTCCAGGTTGATCACGAAGAGGATTGACAGGGCCAAGCAAATTAGGGGATACAGGAGGGAAAACATTTGCTTGTAATGTTCTTATTCTTCATATCAGAAGGGAACTATTTTGTTGACTGCCACTTTTTATCATTCTTGTTTCCTTCTTCTATTGCTGTCATGCATTTGGCCCTCCCGAGGGACTGAAACAAACCCACCCATGAACACAACTGTTCCCTAAAGAGCATGGTTGTCCTGTCAACCTCATTATTTACCCTGTAATATTGCTTTTCACTTCCCTCCAACTGACTGTGAGCAACTTAAGATGTCTCCAGGGCAGTAAATAAACAAAGTCAGCTAAGTATGAAACCTCTTTTCTTCTCTGAGTCTCAAAGAAAAAAGGGGGGTGGAGGGGGGGGGAAGGGGAAACGGAAGAAGAATATCGTTTGAAACAGCTGCCAGTAAACAGCTAGCTTTGTAATGCAATGTTCCATGTCAGCTCCTAAACTATTTTATATTTATTGCTGGTTTTTGTATTATCAGTTTTCATCTTTGTTTTCAGCTTCAAGAGATTTTGATACTGAGTGTTGGAGGAGTTCTAATCCCGGAGAGGGGCTGTCCTGCAGTTTTCCCTGATGGAAGAGCTCTCATTTCCCTACAGATGTAATGTGTAGGGTGCCATCTCTCTCACTTTTCTGGGGAGCCATGTAACTCCAGCCAGTTCTTTACAGCACATGACTATGCTGAATACTTTGCTATCAGCAGGGCAGGTTGCAAGCTGTGCTCAGTGCTGTGGATTGACTTGGGATTCTGCTTATGCTGAGTGGTGGCTGGGAGAATTGCCTTTTTTACTGAAATAAACTGACCAAAACTCAGAAATATTTTCTAATTTTTGTTGATGTTACTATGGTTTTCACAATAAATAACCAGCTTTGGAGTTCTCAGCAAGAATTTTTAGTTAAGAATTTAAAAGTCAGTTCATTGTCAACTTTATTTTATGAATGTTAAAAGCAGTCAAATTTCCTAAAAAAAAAAAAAAAAAAAAAAAAGTTCCTGGGAAAACAGCTCCTCCCTTTGACTGTAATTTGGAAGACCTGTCTCTGAGAATACTTGAGCATTTCCTTATCTCAGTTCTCTCATGCTTGATCCATCTATGAAACAGATTTGGAGTGAGAATCTTGAGGAAAAGGTGTTAAAGGGGCAGAAGGAGTGTAACTGTGTAGCCCTGCAATATGGTATTGCTCATAACATGCTAGAAGCTTTGTACTGAGTTCTGCAAGGCCTGTTAGGTCTGCTTTGGCCAAACTTTTCTTGAACTGCCTATAGTGTTATTTGACTTGGTTCAGCTGTGTCAACAATTTGCCTGATTAGCCAGGTGTCTATATTCAACTTTTAAATTTTTTGTTTATCTTTCTGTGGTACAACTATAGTTTTTTATATCTATTAGTAACATGAAGATTTTCTAGGTAGAATGAGATATTTATGACACTAATATTGTGATAACACAGCGTTATTGTACAAGATATGTACAAGACTGGTACAACAGGAGAGACCTTGAGAAGTGAAGACACTGCAGACCTGGAGCATGACAAAGTTACAGGGGTAACACGGACAGCAAATAGTATCTAATGAATGTAAAGGCACTATATATTGTAAGTATGGATGTAACCTGGAGCAGCAGACCAATGGAGAAAGCAAGCTAGAAGTGAGTGTTAGAGAACATATACAAATGACACTAAATTGAAGGAAAAAAGAAAAAAATGAGTTAAAAAGGAAGATAAAAGCAGATAGGAAGATGACACCCTCTAAACCTTTTTCTGTATGTGTACATAAATAAACCAGGTGTGCCTTCTCTTCAACAATAAACAAAATTTTGAATGTAAGAAGAAGCAAACATCCAAATCTACCTCATCTGATCAAGAGTGCAGGTGGTGTGCCTGGGACATTCAGGCACAGAGGTGTCAGCTACATCATGTTACTGTCATGGTATACAGTACGCAGACATTTTCATGGGTGGAGCTTTTCAAGTCCAAGCATTAAAGTAGGAAGTGTTATATATTACAGTATTTATTACACAGACAACTTCCAACAGAGATGGATTATAACTGATGGTGGACCATTAATTATCATTGTAACACAGGTGAAATAACAGCAGGATGTCTCTAAGGGGCAAGTATTAACTGCCAGAGCTGCAGCTCAAATGCTTGTGATGGGTAAATTGTTTTTTCTATATCACAGAGATCTTCTGAGAGAGAAAGTTTTGTACAATGACTACAAATATCTATAATTTTGTGCAATTTTTTTTCTTCTAAGTAAGCTTTTAATGCCTTTTTTTTTTTTTTTGAGAAGGAAAATAGGTAGCCCAGACAGGAATAGAAAGCAGAAGAACTCAGCATGTTTAAGAAGAGTAGAATCTGGTTTAGAGTGAAATCCTGCTCACCCCATCATACTTGACTTTGGCCTCCAAGAATGGGTATCATTTCATATATAAACCTCTGCTCTCTGAAAGGTAGGTTTCCATGCTGAGCTCGTAATATGGAGTCCTTTCTTAATTGGGGAGGGCAAGGTTTATCCTTCTTATGCTGAGAAACGCAATGTATAAGAGAGAAGGGTGTAACACTCCTCTGAAGATGCCTTTTTTTCTCGAGGTAGCCTGAAGAAAGCCAAGGAGCCAACTTCATCTGGAAGCCTCAGCCACAGTTTGTCTGAGATGAGTCCATGAGAATATGTATAGTTCTGAGGGATATTCAGTTAATATGCTGCCTGAAGTAACTCTCTAGCTAAAATCTCTGTTAACATTCAAAGATTTGAACGCTTCACTGTCTGTGTTGGGTACAGACTGTTATTAATTATAAAGAAATGGAGGTGCTAAGAATGGAGCAATGGGACCTTTGCTCTGGGCCTCCTCTGTGCTCTAATCAGATGATATCTGATTCTCTGTGTTTATTTAGGATTGAGTTTTATTTTTTGTAAGTAATTACATTCAAAACAAGTCACAGAAATCTGAGCAGAGGGGTTGCTTGTGCTAACATCATGTAATAACTGCTGAGTGGCTATCTTGATCTCCTGTGATGACATGAAAGGAAAGCCAAACAAACAACAAGTAGACATGTTGGCTTTGCTTGTGTGAAGAAGAGATAGCAAATCTTAGGGAAACATGTTGCTTATTACATTCAGTAATGAAGTCTGCCATATCATACATTAAACAGACTTGGTGCTGATACTTAAAATCAAAGACCTAATTAATTCTGCACCAGTGACTATGGTGACAGCTGAATCATAGAATCATAGAAGGGACATTGGAAGTGATCTCAAGGATCATCTGGTCCAAACTTTCTTGGCAATTGTCTAGACAATATGGGTCAGCACCCTGTCCATTTGAATCTTAACAGTGCCCAGTGTTGAGGATTCCACCATATCCCTGGGGAGATTGTTCCAATGGCAGAATGTTCTTACTGTGAAAATTTTTCCTGTTGTGTCCAATAAGAATCTCCCCAGGAATAACTTGTACTCTTTATCTCTTGTCTTTTACTTTTTAAAAGGGAGTCTCAATCTTTTTTTGCAGCCACCTTTTAAATACTGGACCACAATGATATGGTCTCCCCTAAGCCTCCTTTTCTCAAGGCTGAACAAATCCAATTCTCTCAGCCTTTCCTCATACAGCAGCTTCCCAGTCCTTTGATCATCTTCGTGGCACTTCTCTGGATTGTCTCCTCCCTCTCCACATCTCCTTTGCATAGCAGGGACAAAAGCTGAACTCAGTGTTCCGGGTGTGGCCTGGCAAGTGTTGAGTAGAGTGGTATAATGACTCTTATCTCTCTGGTGATGCCCTTGTTGATGCACCCAGCATCCTATTGGCTTTCTTTGTCACTGCAGCAAACTGTGCACTCACATTGAACTTGTCCACCAGGACCCCCAGGTCCCTTCCCACTGATCTGCTCTCCAGAGAGGTAGATCCCAACCTGTGCTGCACTCATGCATTATGTTTTCCCAAGAGTAGGACCTTACAATTATCCCTGTTAAACTTCATCACGTGCTTGTTAGCCCACTCTTCCAGTCTATCCAATACCTTGTTGTGTGATAAGGTTACTGACTGGTAGCTTTCCATAACAGAAATAATCTTTGCAGTTATGACCATCCCTTTGTTAGCACATTGCACAAATCAGCATTAAAAACATTACACTAAAAGCTGGCTAATGAGTATTTTCCTTAGCCAGAGACAAGTTAATGACTAATGTTTCAAACAAATATGAAATATTATTTTTCTTTCTTCTGCTGAGTAGTTCATCCCAGAAAGTGTTAAATAGCCAGTCAAAGGCTCTTAAAAGTCATGTTGCAGCCACTGAACCAGAATAGAAATTTAAACAGCCTGATTGGTAAACTTTTTCACCAAGGAGTAAAATTGCATCTGATACTTAAAAAAATGTGCAAGGCTGTCATTCTTTTTTCTTTGTTTTCTACTCAGTGTATAAATAAAATCTGGAAGCATGGGTAGGATGTTGTCGGAGATAAAAGGAGAAATTAGTTTAAAAGCAGTCCTTGAGGCTGTTAACAGTAATAGTCTGGCTGAAATGTTTGGCCGAGGGTGTCAATAAGACCCTAATTGCTGGGAGCTAGAAGAGTCTTCCAAAAGGATGATTATTTTAAACTTGTCATGTCCCTTTTGTTTTGGCCACGGCAGGGGATAAGAGAGCAATCTAGAAGGACCTTTGGTAAAGCACAGTCGGACTATTCTTACACATACACACACAGTGCTAGCGTTAATGTTTGGTGTTGCAAGAAGCACTGTTATAACACACCATCGTGTCCTCCAAACACTGGCAGGACCACTAATAACAGGGAAAAAGTGTTGTTCAGTATGAAAGTATCTCCAGCACTCCTGCAGTGCTGTTCTGAGCAGCACTATTGTGAAAAAAGAGATTCACTGTAAAATCTTCATTAGGAACTGCAGCTCCATCCCACACTCTTCTCTCTCCTCCTCCCTCTGGAGTAATTGGAAAGAAAACATTTCAAATGATACGTGAGAAGTGCTCCTGGCATGGTAACAAGTTGTGGCTGAAGTGATGAGATATTGTGAAATCCGAATGAATGGTTTATTATAAGGGAAAACTTTGTTCAACTATTATGCAGTGCTGAGGAATCCACACCTCGTTTGCAGGGGAAGAAAATGTTCTGTTTCAATTCCTTGAAGAGATGTTACCCACTTCTTGTGGGCAGTCACTTCAGTGTTATAGCTTCTTTCTTGATTCCAGCTATGGAAAAAATGTTGACCATATCAAACACTCTGACTGCTGTATTACGTGGACAAATGTTCTCTGTGAGGAGTATAATTTTGGAGAGCCGTAAAGGATCTCTGGGTCCCCTTCTTCTCTACTTACCCAAGAATTGTGTATAACTGAATAATCTGTTATTTTATATATCAAAAAAAGTGGCAGGCCTCTTTAATGTGGGCATGCTTGTGAGGAACATGCAGATCCCATAAAATCCCTGTTGTCATACCTATGATGACTTTTCCCATGGAGTTTCCTTGGGTTAGTGTTTGCGAATTGGACCAATCCTTTTCCAGGACATGAACTGTCCAGACTAAGAGCTGAGTTGTTAACTTAGTACCTCTGATAGGTGACCTAAAGATAGTCATACATTCTATAGCCAAAAAGGTTATAGAAATGTAACTTTTTTCCCATGAGGAAAGCAAAATATGAAGAACTAGTACACAGAATTAAACTACAGTGTAAGTGGATCGACATTACAGTTCCAAGTGGCTTAATGATGGATTAGCTTTGTTTCACTGAACATGGACTGTTTAAAGCCTGAACTGTTTAAACCAGTAAACCAAATTCCCTCCACAGTCAGTAGAAGAGAAAAATTTTAGTGTAAGTTGACTCCCCGAAAGACTAGTTACTGGGACAGGGTTTAGCTTACCTGAACTGCCTTTCTCTACCCATTGATCATGGCAGGATCTGAAAATTATATCCATCTAGTCTATCTTATCTAAAAGTAAAGCATCAGTGTAGGACAAAATTGATACAAGTAGTTAAACCTCATTTATTCTGATAATACTTAATTTTTCTAAGATGCAGCTAGGTTGAATGCAAAGCAGTGAAATGCAGATGTCAAAAAAAGACTTACTCTTGGAGAAACTGAGCCATGTTTTGCCTTTGTCTGTAGTGGGGTCAAAATTTAACCTCTAGTGTGCATATTATGCCATGATCTACATTTGGCCTTTTTCTCTCTGCACATCATAATAAGTATGTTGATTAAATAATCATTTCATAACAAATACTCAGCCTGGACATTAATGATGTTAGCTGTTATTTGAATTTTTTCAAATTACTGTGATGGTGTCTGCTGTAGCTTTGTTGGGAAACGTTGTGGACAGTCTATGATGAAGTCATCTAGTTGGTTTGGAAAGGTAGCTGGTAAAAGCTGTGCTACATTTCCAATGAATATGCACCTTCTAAACTCTGAGAGACCTCATGTCATATCTCCACTACACTGAATTATTGATAACCTTCAGATACAATCTTCACATAGATGCGATCTATTTAATCTCCTCCCATATCTTCTGCTGGAGAATATGCAATTAAAAAAAATGTGATAAAAAGTCATGCTTTGCCACTCTTCCCAGATGAAACTCAGCCAAGTCCAGGAGCTCTGTTCACCCTATCAGTCATACTCTTTTTACCTATGTCCTTTCTCCAAGAACCATACCTCAATTTCTATAGTCTCCATGAAGCATCTTCACTGAATTTGTGAAAATTCTGTCACCTAAATATCTAATATCTATGTTGTGTCATGTTTAACAATTCAGACCTTGGAGGGCACTGGGCTACATTTCTCACTGTGTAGAGGTTGAAGAAGGTTCTCTTAGATAGTGGAAGTACCCAAAGAATGTAAGTAGTAGTGGAGTTGTCTGAGTTTAAGAGAGATCTTGGTACACCTAGGATGTTGGGGAAGATTTCATATGCCTCCAAACTTTAAAGTTCAAGCCCATCTACACAAATCAGCCTGTGGAGCCCTGTTTGTCTGTAAATTACCACCAGTTTTCACCCTGTAGATATATAAAGATAGCAGTGAAAAGATGGATCTTGCCATTCTTCAGTCAGATCAACTCCATTAGATACATATTTCATGTCTATTATAATAAAATAAAATGAAATACGGCTGGATTTTCAGAGGCAAAAGGAATTCCCTATTATAGAATGTATATCCCTTAACTTTGCAAACATCTCTGTTTATAATTATGATTGACATTGTTAAATGCATAATTAGTCCATTTTACCCTAAGCAAAAATAAAAGACGCAACAATATAGGTTTTTAAGTCTAACCAGCTTAAATTAAAATTTTCTCATCTTCATTTCTTGCTTCTAATGTTTATATCCCCAGGACAGGATGGGGCAAGATGCAATCTGTGGTACTTGCAAAAGTCAATGAATATAAAAGCCAATTATTTTAAGGGACTCTTTAGGGCTGTAACACTCTTAACAAGCCTCTCAGGACTAACATTTAACACGTGTGCCCTATAGAAGCCTATAATTTACCACGTGCCATCAATTTCATAAAGACCAATATATGGCTGTCAACCAGGTGCAGCTCAGCCTGCTCCATAAGAGTTTAAGTATTTTAGCGCAACCCATGATGGCTTAAGCATGCTAAATAGCTAGCTGCTCTCCTGCTTTATTAAGGTTACATGCTGAGACCAAAGCTGGTAATGCTTGAAAATTGTTTCTCACAATTTTCACTCCATCTTTCATTGGACAAATGAAAAACAATGCTGACACAGCTAGCAGTCCTGCAGTTTGAAAAGAACACATGGCATTTTTTATTATTATTATTATTTGGTGCAGTTCAGCATAATACTAAAATCTTATCATCAAAATTTCTAACTTTAACATTTGTTAAGGATAAAAAATATGGGTTCTGTGTTTTTTCGAAAACTTTATTCCACCACAAAATATTTTCACGATAAGCAGAGCGTAGATGTCTACAGCAGCCCCCATGTTACTGTGACAAATGAGCAGTAGCACAAATTTGTTTAGCTTATGAGAAGAAAATGTGCCTAAAAGTGGCCATGCTCTTGTTCTTGGCATCCTTAAGGAAGCTGTGCACAAGTTTTGGGGGTGTTTGTGTCTTGAAAATATTTTGTGTAATAATATTATTCAGCTTCTTCCCTTTCTAGTGATGAATTGGGAATATGCAGAAATTGGCTGAAGTTGTAAAAGGGTGGAAAACCACAACTGGCAGGGAAATCATAGACTTCAAAATAAGGTTTTCCTTGTGTTAATAACAAAAATATGGGAAATTATTTTTTTTTCTTTACGTTGAGAAAAATAGCTAGCTGAGCCATAGATATTTTTCTAGACAAGACAATGGTAGAGAGAAGAATGGTTTGTCTTCACCTCTGTAATGTTTTCAAGGGCACTTTGTAATCCTTTTGGTTTTGTATAGTTTTTAAATTGTTTTTTTATCAACTTGGTGTTGCACAGTCCTCTTATACAGTTTATTTTTAGGAAACATTCCATGTTAGTTTAGAGAAAGCACTCCCTGATTACTTTTGTATTCATTAGCCATGTATATATAAAATTGCCTCTGAGCCTTAGTGGTTTGGTTTGGGTATTTAATTGTTTGATTTGTTTATTGTATATGATGAATTACTGTTTATTGGTTTAAACTCACCCAGGGTACACTTTATAAAAATGATATTTTAATTGCTAAAATACACAGAGATTTAATTTGTTTGAGATGTTAAAGTGGCTTACACAGTGCATTGGTAGGTACAGGTGCTGACCTTCCTTTGACACTCCATGACTCAGTGGACTCCTAAGGTCACTTCTCAAGACATCTAGAGAATTACCAGGGGTTTTCTTGCTTGACTCTACTTGCACCAAGTAGAACTATAGGTTGGATATGATTAAATAATTTGAATGTTTTAATGGCTAAATAGTGCACATTTGGATTGGCTGAGACAAGCTGTAAGTTCCTGTTGAGCCCAACAGATACCTTTGTCAAAGAAGAAACAGTCAAAGAAAACAAATTCTGAGTAAATTCTGAGAAAACAAATTCAGTGAAATTTTCCAAACAAACCTTTTTTATTTTCTATTTTGAAATTTATTTTTACTTTTTAAAGCTCTAGAAAAATAAAAATAAATATCCAATATGTGATGAAAATACTAATTCCATTGTAGGCCAAATAATGTAGGGTATTATATAAAATAGAGTTCTTTTTTTTAACAAGAAACATTGAATTTCAATTTGTGTCGATCAAATAGTCAGATTTCAAAAATATTTCACATATCAACCCTCTTCTTAATGGTCAGTCTTAGGCTTACATTTCAGAGGGAGCTCTGAAGGTGCCCTGTAAGATATATATGGCTGCCCAAATTTGGGGCATTGATGTTGGTCCATTGCTAACATCACTGCTGTATTTCATATCCCTAATATGGGATATATGATATATGCTACCTTAAATAGTGGTTTTTCACTCTCTGTACCATAAAGTAGCATGTGTGATGTCTTATCACTGTGAACAAAATTTTAAAAAAAACAAAAACAAAAGCAGATTGGATAGAAGAAATTATCTGGAAAATAAAACTGCATTTACCCTACATAACTGTGTACTTTCACTGCATTGGTGCTTGTTACTATGAAATATGATCCTGTACACAGCACCAAAAGTTTTGACCACAGATGTATTCTTTTGTAAATAAAGCCTTGTACATGGGAGGAAATGTATTTTAGTGAAACTAATGTGAAGCTCATATACATAATTTATTTTCCTGACTTGATCTCTAATTTGGATGTTGGATCACTGGGTGTTTTCCAGAAATCATTAGTGGACTGAGGAGACACTAACAGCTTTATAGTGTTTGATAGAAATGTAAGCTTATCAGGTCCTGTCATACCGAATGTGGATCATCTCCTCTCCTGAAACAGCTTTTTTCTCAGAAAGTAATATGTTCTTAATAATATGTATTAAGCAGAACAATGTACAGCTGCTTACCCTGGAAAACAGGGTAGAGGAGGTCCTATCTATATTTCTTGTTAAATTAAGATTTTGCAGTATTCTTTGTCCTGAAACGACAAATCTGTGAACAGCTGACCATTGAAATTCTGAATCACTACAACAGTGATATTCTTGTACAGTTCTCATGGCTTCTGTTTCACTTCTTAAACCATTCATCCCCTGTAAAAATCACAGAGGGAAAAAATGTCAATACTTCCTCATGACAGCTCAATAGCAGCTGTTAGATGTATAGATGCATGCAATCAAATACTGTTGGTTGCATTAGTTGAATTTGGATTCTTTATTATAATGATTATTTTTAATCAAGTTTCTTTAGCAGAGAAGTTAAGGTTCATCCCAGAATATTGAATTAAATCCCTTAATGTACTGAGATAAGGTGTAAGACACTTGCTACCGCTACATCTATTTCTGTCCCTTGTTAGAAAGACTATATGTCTGCTTTCAGCAGGGTGCCATCCAAAACAGTACTGTAACACCACAATTTACTAAGTAATTTTCTCCCTGAACTCTGCCAGGAAGGCCCAATTCACTTCTGAAATACTAGAAAATTATATGATATATACTTTTTTAAATTCTTTATTATTATTCTTTTTTTTTATTCTTGATTATCAGCTATAATTAAGAATAAAATATTTGACATGTGCTACTGTTTTAAAGCTGCTAAAGCTTCCCTTTTTATGGACTGTTCATTACTGAACAAAGGAAAAAATGTCTTGTATGATGGAGTCCTGGAGAATGAAACAAAAATCTTCCTATGGTGGACATCTTCATCCAAAACATCTGCCCTTGACCATGATGGAACCTGGAATATTGAGTGAGGCTGGCCACAAGCTGTTGTTTCTAGTTAATGCTTCTGGAGTATTAAGGTCATTTGCAGGTAAAATGGGTAACATTTTAGCCCTCTGAGATAAAAGCAAATTCATTTTGCCTCTGGAAAGAAAAAGTCCCTTTAGAAGCTCTGAACCCCCTGTTGACTCTGCTGGGTTTTGCATTTACACTGCTACCATAACAATTTATCTGATATTTTTCAGTCAATCTTGCATTCATGTCTTGAGTGCTGGTTAAATAAAGATAACTCTATCTTGTATTGTGTAAGTGCTGTGAGATTCCTCAGAACAATCACAGACTTCGTTTATTTTTATAGTGTGGTTTTTATAATGATATACTTTGCCGTTCTGCAGAGCTGAGTAAACATCCACTCATGCTAGACAATGTTTTTCTGTTTGTTTATGTCGATTAAAGAGCTTGGATATACAGACAGTGAATCCTACATTACTTCCCTTAAACCAACAGAATATGAAATCAGCTGGGCTCTGTGCCGAGAAGCTGATTTCTGATGATAAACTGAAGTAAAACAAAATCTGCTCCATATGGTGCAATTGTAAACTTTGTAACTATAAACAAAAACATGCTGTGTGACTAAATATTGTGGTACCAAAGCACCCATGAAGCACTACCCCTCAAGGTATACCCAGTGCCAACCTGCCCACTTTCAAGCATAGTCTTTAAGTAAAAGTGAATTTGAGAGCCCAGGTGATGCTTGGATTCTGTACCGCCAGGGGAACGATGTGATGGTTCAGGTTTCTGAGCTCAGGTCATGAGATAGAATGTACTTTGCATCTGGCAATAGCTGCCTCTGCCCCTGTTTTTTTTTTTGCAAGATACAAAGGTAACCAAAATCACATCAGGAGTGAAGCTCCTATTATTTCTATCTGCTGCATGGTTGGCATTTGCATGCTTTTATCCTCAGTGGGCATGCAAATGTGACAAGGCCGGCTGTAATGATTCCTCTGTTTCTAAAATCCTATACAACTCCTCAGTATTAGTAATCCTACACTATTTATACATTTCCTAGGAGGTAGAGCATGAAGACAGGTTTAGGTGTTCAGCAGACACCAAGACATGTGACCAATCCTCACCTGCACTGACCAACCATTTGCAGAAGGTCTGGTCCAAACTAGTGCCTGATCTCGTCAGGATAACAAAAGTAAACTGGAGGTTGCAGAGAGCCCCAGACTATCCAAGGGAACGTTTTTTGTTCAAACCTCCCAACCAAGGGCTGTTTTATTTCACGCTGCTTATAGATCACTGAGCATCAGCTGTTTGAGTATGGCATTTTCCCATTTTGACATCACTGAAGTTATCCCTGTGGAAAAGGTTCAGGAAAGGAAAACCTGACTTTTGGAAGGATTTGGTAGGAACACATTCAGGAGACTTCGGCACAGAAACAAAGAGCTCCTCAAGCTGTGGTAACTTAGCTGTGTTGTAAATTGGAGGGGATTAAACCACTCTTTCTGCAGCCTGTTCAATGGTCTCTTAAGTTTAGAGTTGTGGGAGAACAAAAGGGAAATATTTTGCTACTATGAATGAGCAGCAGACCCTGTAAACAGTGTTGCAAAAGGAAAGAATGACTTGCAACCTTTTCATTATGTTTGAAAGAAATTGACTCAGGGAAGGAGGCCAAAAATATATTACCCCCAGCTTCAAATTGTAAAAGTGTTTAGAGTTGTTTAAGGACCCCATGCGCTCCTCTCGGTCTGTAAAACCAGAATCTTGGGGAAACAGAACGTAAGGAGCTGGAAAGAAAGAACTGAAGATTTATTGGTGTTTTCAGCATAATCACTCATCAATCCCCTTTAACAGAAAAGGAAATGAGCCTGCTTTTCTCTTTCAGCTACATGAGGGTATTCTAAAATGTCTCCTTGCTGTGTAAGTATGGAACAACACACTTAAGAAAAAGTATATCGTATTGCTAACCATAATATATGCAGACAATATTATTTTTTTTTAACTAAAACCAAACAGAAAGTGCCCTACTGTTTGACTTTGACAGGACAACTATGCCTTTGGGTTTAGATCAGAAAGTGCTTCCAACTCTATTGTTGCAGGCATGCCTGAAGCATCAGTGAAGGAAAGGACTTCCAGTGTATAATAGAAATTCTCAATAGGGTAGAGATAATTCTTGTTATTAATTTATTTTGCTTTTGTTTTGATCACTCAAATAGCCATGTAGTGCTTGGAGGTGGCCCAGGGTAAAGCTGCAGCTGAACAGATTTTGCTATACGTTTCCAAAATGTAATAAAACCTCAGTTCTCTTCTGAAAGGGGATGCTTGTGTCGAGTGACTTGTTCGGGGTTAGAGAGAGGCAGTTGAGCTTCTCAGGTCCCCAGGAGACTTATTTGGCATCTGGTTTTCCTTACTTATCCAACAAGAAGCAAAGGTACTTGGCAGCACTGAATAAGGGAGGAGGAGAAGGTAAACGAATCAGAACAAGGAGAAACTGAAAAATATAGAGAATCTGAAAACTTGAATAAGGAGCACAATGATTTCTAGTAATCAAGAGACAGGCAGCAAGAGTAAAGTTTCCTCTTAAGAAAGTTCTCTAAAACTAAGGCAGAGCGTAGAACACATAAGCAAACTTCAGACCCAAACATGACATGGAGGTGACCACAGCAGCACTCATGGTTGACTTCCCCAGTGATGGTGGCCAGCAGCCAACCTTCAGTGCTACAGCTACTGCCAGATTTAGCAGCAGCATTTAACACAGTTATTCACAAGGCCATAGTGGAGAAGTAGAAGCCTCTAGGTGGCTAAATGGATACAAAAAGACCTAATTAAGGTCTGTTAGGACTGTTAAGGTCTTGCTGACAGTGCCCTCACCAATCTGTTGTGTTGGGTCTCAGGCCATATATCTATGTGTCTAAGTTGCTCTTGTATATGAGAAGAGTGAAGTTCCATTTACCTCCCAAGGCAGGTTTTGCCTTCTTGAAGATAAGTATGGTCTTGCCATCCATGGCCCAGAAACCTATTCTATTCCCTATATTTGCCTGTAACTTAAATTACTACCTTGGAAACTCAACAATAAGGTGTCAACATTCCTGATCAAAGTGTATATTTGGAGCATAAAACACACATAGGTGTCTGTTCTGAGTAGTTTAAGAAAAATACACAGATCTGAGAGGCATGTATTTCCCTTGGTTGGTTTCCTCAGCACTCTGAAAGCTTCTTTGGTTGGAGTTTGGTTCTCCAGCATTGTTTTTATGTCCCTTGTCACTCTTGATAGATTCTAACTATCCCTTTCCTAGCTTCAGTCTTCTCCTGCATAAGCAGTTTCTGCTCCCTCCAAACCCTGTAATTGCAGATGGGTAAGAGAAGGGGCTCCTTTCATGTCTGATTACCTTGACTCCCATTTCAAGTGTTCCAGCAAGGGCAAACATTAATGCTAGATATGCTCCACTGCTCTTTGCCTGATTATGCACAACCAGTAGCAACTACATACCAGTCATCACAATTTCTAGATTGTAAACACAGACGTTCTCCAAATCTCACTCTCTCACTGTTTGCTATAGTCCATTATGTGAAAATCCACTTCTGTGCTCATGGCTCACTGAAACAGTTGCGCTGTTCTATAGCACAGCTGCAAACAAGGCCCACATCTGCCAGATCCTGTATTAATTCATAACAATTAGGCTTATTCTGAACTGACCCACTGTAAATCTTTATAGTAACAATCCTGCATTAAAATTCAATTTGACTTGAAGAAATCTCACTCTGAAAAAAAAAGCTCATGAAAAATAATTATCCTTTTTCATTTGCTTGGAAACTTTCATAAAGAGCGTAACAGTTAATTGCTAACACCTGAAGTGCAAATGACCCATCGATCCACTTAGACTGCTATTGCATATTGCAACATGTTCTTTTCCTAGAAAAACAGCAGTACAGTCTTCTGTGTAACACATCGTGCAAGTAGAGAAGCAATTTAGGTGAGTCAGTAACTTCCATCTGTTCTGAAGCAGTAAGCATGAAAAGAGTTTCTTTATTGTCCTATAAATTCATGGCAGTGCCTCTCCAGGTTTATTTGTGCCAAGTTAATTAGTGTATCCTGCAACTACTGCATGTCCTGTACATATTTCTGGGTGACACCCATACACAGAGGTGAACTGTTGCCTTGGGATGCTCTAACAATCCTTGTAGGATGTGTATTTATTTATTTTCTGTGGCCTGTGTGAATAATGTTAACAAATGTCCCTCAGCTTTGCATATCAGCTCACTGAAAAGTACACCCAGGTCCTTGAGCAAAAACAATCCCACAAATGGGTTTGCACTTTCCCAAGTGAGGAACAATCTGCACTTCCTTCCCCAACCACTTCCCTGTGTTCACTACAGGTACCTTATCTCCTCCCACTGTACACAGGGGGTTTGTTTGGGCAGGACCAGGACAGTTAACAGATCCTTGTTGTTAACCAGCCAAGTGACTTCTACTAAATTTATATCCCAGTGCTTCCATCCCCATTGTCCTGTGAGTACCTGGGAATGGGCCTTTGAGATTTCATGTTCCTGGTGCTGTTTTTGCCTGAGAAGCTATATATTTGGGGCATCATAGGTACATCAAAAGTAAAGATTTCTGTGCTCTTACGTCTCTTGCAGAGGGACAAGACGTTTGACATCTTCAGACACTCCAAGGCTCTTGCTATACAACCAGCAAGAAACTGTCCTCAACACCAACAGTGTTAGCATGTATTTGTCTGATTCTAGATGCTGAAATTTTAGTCTCAGTTTAACCATTGGACAAACCCACTTTTCCATGTGAGAATGGAGTTTGAAAGGATCTTAAGGTGTTGCTTTCATTCTCATCATAATCTTCACTATATTCTTGGCTAAATAAATACCTGAAATGTATTTCTTGTGTTCCCCCTTAGTTATTTTATATACACACTGTTCTAAAAAATGAAAAGCTATAAAGTTTTCTCTTTTATACATAGTAAAGGTCTCCTAATATTTTTGCCTCTGTCAGGATCCTACCAGTTCAACTCCACCGAAGCTGTTTGAAGGAAAACTCCTCCCTCCCTGTTAAGTCTGAAGCAGCCCTCAGAAGCTGCAGCCATCAGGGCTAAGCTGTATCAGGGGGCTCCACACATGATGGAGCAATCTAGGATTGGGAAGGAAGAAACATAACTCGCTGTTGTTTTTAGCTTCAGCTCCTCTGAGGCTCCAAACTCCATGTCGTACCTCTTAGAGTCACAGAACAAGAACACAAATTAAGTGAAACAAAAACTGAATTAATTGATTACAGGAAGTTCATGGGTTTGGGAAAGGACTATAAAAACATACAAGAACAATGAGCTTATATGTTGCCCATGCAAACACAATGAGCTAAATCATTACATTATACCAGAGGCTGTTAGGGGGACAGGAGCACTGGGAGCCTCAGGCCAAGGCTGTGCTTACAGCCCTGTGTCTGGTTCCTTACTGGTTGCCCTGGGCTGCAGAGCAGAGAACTATGGGCTAAATCATGAACATATAATCCTGGCCCCAGCAGGCAGCACCTGCATCCAGGATTTACCAGGTGGTAATGACAACACAGATACACTCCTTTTGTGCCTGGGAAGCTTTTTTACCATTTCTTGAAAGAAGACAAAACTACAGCGCTGCTAGAGTAAATTGCTGCATGCTGCCAGCTCTCCTTACATGAAACTAGTTTTAGGAGAACTGGCTAAAACAACATGGCTGGAAGTATTTTGAACATCCCTGCTTACGAAATGAAATTAACCCCCAAGAAAGTATCCTGGCACTCTTAAAGACTTTGTTTCTAGATATCAATTAACCCCGGGTAATCAGTTTGTGGGATGATCTTGAGTCATGGACCCCAGAAGGGTTGGGATCCAGAGGGTCTTGCACAGTCAGAGTGAAACAAAGTAGTTAGAGATAAGACTTAGAGCTGGACTTTTTATATGCAAAACACTAACAGTGTGAAAGAAACTACACTCAATCCTGTTAAAGTGTGCAAGGTAAGAAGGTACAAATAAGATGGCAAAGGCTCCAGTTATGGTCAGCTGCAAAATGGAGACAGGATTTTAGTTACACAGGGCCCATGTTTGCAGTGAGTGTCATTTTTTTTATCTGAGTATTTGTCTTCTTTCATGATCATGATGTCATTTTTAGATTTGTAACTGATCTGATCTTACATTTGGTGTCATTCTGTTGTACCCAGTCTACAGACAGATTTTGAAATATGTCTTACAAATGAGTACAAATGTACTTAGCAACAGAGGAAGTCTCAGGATATTGCGAAGTAAAACTCTCAGGTCAAGTGGAAAATCACTGTCCAAAATCATGTGCAACTTGTAGCTTGTGTTTTCTTGTTGAAATTATTTTCTGGACAGTATGATGTAAACCAAATCAACATCCCCATCTATCCCTTACTCCAGTTAACTGTTTTTCTTGTAGTTTTTTGTTTTGGGTTTTTTTTTTTATTCTTTGTTAATACATTTAATTGGCTGTAATATGACTTGAAGTGTACATTTTGTTTAGTATGTGGTCTGGCTGGGAGGGAGTTAACTTTCCCTGTAGCAGCCCTTTTAGCACTGTACTTTGTACCTGTAGCTAGAACAGTGCTGAGAACACACCAATGTTTTGGCTACTGCTGAATGATGCTTCCACAGCATCAAGGCTCCCTCCACCCCCGCTCCACTTCCAAAGGTTGGGAGTGGGCAAGAGGCTGAGAGTGGACATAACCAGGACAGCTGACCCAAACAGACCAAAGGGACATTCCATACCATATGATGTGCTCCGCAGTAAAAGCTAAGAGAAAGGAGTAGGGGAGGGCATTCACTATTAAGGTGTTTGTCTTCTAAGGTGACCACTATGCATACTGGGGCCCTACTTCCCAGGAAGTGGATGGACAGCACCTGCTGACAGGAAGTAGAAAAGAAATCTTTCTCCTTTGCCTTGCTTTGATATGTAGGGGCTTTTTTTAATTCCGTAAACTGTGTTTATCTCAACCCACAAGTTTTACATCTTATTTTCTCTCCCTTTCCTGCTGAGGAGGAAGACATAAAGTGACTTGAGGGGCTCCTAGCAGCTAGCCAAGGTCAGCCCAAGACACTGCAATGAAACTCAAGATTTATTTGCAGCTTCCAAGTAATGTTGAACAAGTCAGCTATCTCCTCTGTTTCTGTTTCTTCTTTAACTTTTGTCTGTGCATTCAGGGAGACAAAACCAGCATCTTGCCTTTTGAATGTAATCATAAACTTTTGGAGCACTTATCTTGGCACAGTGGGGAACACATAACCCATGAGCTCATAATAATTATGAAGTGTACCTGTTTCTCAGTTGTTTCTGCTGGTTTTTTTCAGGAACCTCTCTCACAAACTGTGCTAGTACCTCACTTCTCTCTTCCCTCTGTCTTCTTTCTTGAAGGGCCCTGAAGTCCCTGATTCCACATGACAGAATGTCTGCTGCATGGTGTTCTCTCCCATTGTGTGAGTAGACATCCTGTGAAGAGGTAAAACCTGGTACTTATGGTTGTATGATAGATATAAAGTAGTGAGGGAAAAATATGGACAGGGAGCTGTCAAGTGCATCCATAAATATTATATGCTCCCACTTCTCCAGGTCAATAGGTTTTCATTACTTGTTTATCCCTGGAACAACAGGCCTCAGTTATGGTCAGCCAATGGAGTTTGTAGCACTTCTTCATTACAACAGACTTATCAGCACATTTCGAAGAGTCAGCGGAGTGCAGCATTTCTGCGTGCAACAAGAAGGTAAATATTTTAAAATAAAACCACAGGTAAAAAATAACGAAGTAATAAAAAAAATATATATAACAATGCATAAATGTTGAAAAAAAAATGTCAGATTTTGATAGTCATGTTAAATGGTTACCAATTGAGGTTAGTTCAATTTTCTAAGAAACAGTTAAGGGAAAATGCAGGCATTGGTCTTTCTAACAGCCTTATTGAACTATGCCTGTTCACCTTCAGTTGCTAAGACACAGCTAATTTCTTTTTTCTTGGTGCCTGGAAATAGAAATCATGCTGTTTGACTGGCAGAAAAGTCTTTATACATGAGTTTTGTTGCATCTATTTCTCTGACACAATAAATCTGCTAAAGTCATTTGAATGAAATATGAGTTATATTAACCAGCAAAGACTGTTGAAATTTCTGCCTTCAATTTGCCCCACGGGAATAAAGAATTAGTGTAAATAATCTAAGCCAATAACAGAGCCAAATTTAATAAGAACCTAAACCATTGTGAATACTCTTCTAAATAAAGAAGCCCTCATTATCCAAAGTCTACACACCCAGCAAGATTAATTTGCTCATCACTGTTATCCTCAGAGATGGATTTAATCTATTTTTACAGTTTCTTAAAAAAAAAAAAAAGGAAAAGATATAATATTTTTCACATAAAATGTATCATGAATTTACTTTTCCTGTAATGGAATAGCCCTTCCCTGAAGACTGCTAGCCTGGTTTACAACTGTAATTGTGAGACAAGAGATAGATATAAGTGTTCAAATGTTATGATTTTATCAGCTTACTTTGATTTTTGTCTATAAAATCTGATGAGAGAAGCTCTTTCTCAGCCAACATCCTTGTAAGTATCTTACAGTCTACATTGAATGCAGAACAGGGCTATATGTTTACTGCTCTTTCCTCCGTTTCTGCCAGGTTTTAGAATTATTGATTGCCTCACGTTCCTCTGGGAAATAGAAGGCAGCAACCTACCTGGCTGAAATGCTCTAACATACACTCTACACACAATTACCTCCTACGGTTGAATAAAACATGGACTTTTCCCAATACTCACAAAGCATCATTTGTACTCATAACCTCTTTTGGCACAGTCCAGCTTACTAACCTGTCTTCTTATATTACAGGCCAGATGTTAGCTGTCAAAATAATTATCAGCTAAGTACAGATATTCTTGAAAGTTTTTGACTGCCCCATTTATCTCACTGCCAGTTGGTGAGTCCACCTCAAATGCCAGTGAAAAACTTGATCTTGATTCAGCAACCAGTGAAGTTAGCATAACTTAAGCATTTAAGATCATCAGGAGGTTTTTTGGTCACTTCTGTGCATTATAATTTTAGTCCTCCAAGGCACCAAGAAGTCAAGGGAGATTATTGTCCGCCTCTATTTCATTCTTGTGAGACCTCACCTGGAGTACTGTGTTCAGGTCTGGGACCCCCAACATAAGGATATTGAGCCGTTGGTGTAAGTTCAGAGGAGGGCCACAAACATGATTAGAGGGCTGGAGGCCCTCAGTGTGAGAAGGACATGGCCCTGTTGGTATAAGTTCAGAGGAGAGCCACAAAGGTGATCAGAGGGCTGGAGCACCTCTCCTATGAAGAAAGACTGAGAGAGTTGGGCTTTTTCAGCCTGGAGAACAGAAGGCTTCAGAAAGACCTTATTGAAGCCTTCTGGTACCTTAAGAGGCCCTACAAGGACATGTGGTGATAGGACAAGGGATAATGGCTTTAAACTGAAAGAGAGTAGAGTTAGATTACTTATAAGGAAGAAGTTCTTCACTCTAAAGGTGGTGAGGAGGTTGCCCAGAGAAGCTGTGGATGCCTCATCCCTGGAAAGTTTCAAGGTCAGGCTGGATGGGGCTTGGAGCAACCTGGTCTAATGGAAGGTGTCCAAGAGGGTTGGAACTAGATGATATTTAAGATCCATTCCAACTCAAATCATTCTATGACTTGAAAAGGTGTTTAAATCTCAAGAATCCTCTCAGTGTCATAATGGAAACTGTTAAAGTTGCTTTTGTTTCTGAACATATTAGTATTCTGCTTGGGAGGATATAGATTGAAATATGGTTGCTGGCTTGTAGTAAGGGTTGATTCCATACGCTACTATTTTTCATGTCTGAAAAACTTTATATGAATTATTCACATGCAGTGTAGACAACGCCTGTCTGGCTTCCCCAGACCTTGCAGTAGACATGATAGTCAATCTTTCTGTGGTTCAGGATGTCTCAGGCTCTATTTAGTTTCAGGATTTTTGTTGCAAAACTGATAAATAATGTATTGTGTTAAATCTTTTTCCCCAAAGAACAAAAAATATTTAATAAAGAACTCAACATGCACCTACTTATATTATCTGGAGATGTATAAAGCTTTTGGCAGGAAATAAGAACAGAACATTAAAATTTTTTTCATATAAGATTCAGCATGTTTTCCTAGTAATAATACAGTAAATCTGTAGGATGAAATCCAACGAATAGAAAGTATCTTGAGTGGGTTTCAAAACATGACTTTATATGTGAATAGATTACACAGTGACTACTTGTTTGCCATGCTTATGCAATATTGCAAAATGAAAGGGTGAGTACTCACATGAGAGTATATGATATATTGTCTTGTTTGATGGCAGGTTTTCCCAGTAGAAATCCCAGGAATCTGAGTGATTTGTTACTATAAAACATTTTTTTCCAGTGACGAATGCTGCCTCTCAGTAGCAGATTACCAAATCAAGTGTGAAAGAGGACTAATTCCTCCCGTTCCTCCATGGTCATACAGTGTTCTCGGCAGGGGAAATACTCACTGCACAGTTGCGTGAGCAAGGTTGTTCTAATGTGGGTGTGAAGTACATCTAGGAAGCAGGGATTTGAAAGCAGGATCCACCCAGCAGTACAGCCAGTTAAAGAAACTGAATTTCTACCTCAGTTCTGAGTGAAGCCATTATAATTTTTTTGTAGGAAACAAATTTGCCCAATGGAGACCTGAATGACTAATGCTTCATCCATGTCTGAAACAGAAATAATAATGATAGGAGTAAAAATATATTTAATGAGATGCTTGCTGTAAATGTTATTGGAAACATCATTCAAAAATGAAATTAAAGTAACTCTGCCCTGAATATTAATATAAATTTAAAGACTGCCCATTAATAAGACCTGTTTTATTATGTAATTTCTTTCCAAGGGAAACAAAGGAAGTGTTTGTGGCTTTTACCAATGATCCAGTGGAAGCATTAGGAAACAGATTGTGAGTACCAATTCTGCATAAAATGTAAACAAATTCACTTTACATTTTTCATGAAAACCGGCTGTGCTTGAAGTTCACAGCATGACAGCTCACCTCAGGTGTTCCTAAAACAACTTCTTACCCAACCAAACTGAGGAAGAAGCAGCCGCCTTCTGCCCTGGAGTTACACACAGGAAGTCAAATGAGATTCTTGATCTCTCAGAGTAAAGGTCTCAAACCCAGAGCTCTCATTTTTCAATAAAGTGCCTTCATTTTCCAGACTGTAATTAATATTAGGAGGCAATTCCTCTCTTAGTGCAGGCAGGACATGTGCAGCCAGGAATATCAGATTTAGGTCTAGGAATAAGAGAAGTAAGAATATAACCAGCACACTTCTGAGGTGAGGATATGGGTGGAAGGAGGAATTTAGGCCCCTGCATCCAATGTGGTTTATACTTTTTATCTGGTGATTTCTTTCACTCCCTTCTGGAGGCATCTAGGTGCAAAAGATGAAAAGAAGCAGCATGCAGTATGATTAGAAGACTTGGGAAAAACTTGTGTTGTGGTAAAGGGTGGTGCAAAACTTAGTAGCACTCTCTGTTGTTGATTATCCAGGTCCATCCTGGATCCAAAGTTGTTTTAAGTTTCCGCTTTTCCCATCAGACTGTTCTTGTTTTCAGCCTTGAGACACAGTGTCTTCCTGTAAGGAAATATTGCTTATCCTTGTGCATCCTGATAGTGCCACATAGCTTTCTGTGTCTCTGGGTGGGAGCACAAGCTGAACTAAGTTATATTTTCAGTAGGAACACACAGAAACTGACCTTGCTACTTTTCACTGGCAAATAAAACACAATGGCAGGACTACAGGACTCCTGGATTGTTCCCTTCTTTGTTTTCCTTTCTTTGTGATGCCTCAGTTTAATGAGTTGTGTTTTGCTGTTTCTCAGTATTTACACCACAATATATAGGGCTGTAGCATGTTTGGCCCAGGTTCAAAAAATGAAACTGATCTCTTCATTACCCAAACACCTGCAGTCCTGCCATGTTCTTTATCTGCATGGTGTATCACTTAAGTACTTCTCTTCTGTGGCCCTAGCCATTACCTTCTTAGCACCCCCAAATTGTCATACCCAACTGTTCCACCTTTAATACCACTTTAATTCTCATTATCTTTAAAAACATGTATTGTTCTCCACAGTGGTGTCTATTTGCAAAGTAATAACAGATAATTAAATATACATATGGAAGAAGCATTTCGTGAAAGTATTAGATGATATAAACCTCTTGGAGGCTAAAAGGTCAACAAAAATTGGTAAGACATACAAGGAGGGAAAATACTGGCCAACTCAAATTCACCAACAGCAGCCAGCTTCCTAAATATTACAGCAACCTTTACTTTTATTATACCCACTCCATGTGAAATGCATTGGAGACACACAGGTCCCCTGGACAAATGACATTCAGAAAATAACACAGACCTCTTCAGTCAATTAACTGTAAATAGTAACATATTCAGCAAAGAAGTCAAGGCTTACAGTAGTCATTAAGTATCTTTCATTCTTTGAACTTGCTTCAGTGCCACTGGTTTAATTTCTAGCTTGTACAGTCTCCTTCAGGAATTCCCTGCTATCCTGGCACAGTCCTGTGCAAGAATATTCACCTCTAGTTCTTCAGATGTTTTTCAGCATACAGGGGGAAGCCCTGCAGAGAATTTCCACCATGATATCCTTTTGTCCTCATTCTACTAAATGATCACTGTAATAAAATCTTGTAATTACTAATGTGTGTAACAGAGATGTTTTTTTCCAAGGTCAGGGTTGTCTTGGCATGGCTCAGGGCTATGCAGGGGTAGGTAGATAGAATAGAATAGAATACACTATTTCAGTTGGAAGGGACCAATGGTCAGCCTGTCCCACTGCCTGAACAATTCAGGACTGACCAAGTTAAAGCATGTTATTAAGTTCAAATGCTTCTCACAAATGCTTGAACACTGACAGGCTTTGGGGCATTGGCCACCTCTGTAGGAAGACTATTTCAGTGTTTGACCACCCTTGGTGAAGAAATGCTTCCTAATGTTTAGTGTAACCTTTCCTGGTGCAGTTTTGAACCATTCCCGTGTGTCCTATCACTGGATACGCGGAAGACTAGATCAGCACCTCTCTCTCCACTTCCACTCCTCAAAAAGCTGTAGAGAGCAGCTGATGGTTATAAAAATGCAACTTCCATGCACTGACAACAGTGATATTAGAAGAGAATAAGGTACTAGGCTGTCCAAATGTTTAAACACCAGGCTGTCATCACATTTTGGTATCGGGATGTTTCTTTACTTCTTAGGGGCTCTCTCTCGCAGAGTATCTGGACCCCAAGCTGACCACAGACCTTTTCAGAATTATCCAAACCCATTCCCTGTGCTAGCTGTTTTATTTCTGAGTGACTCATATCCATTTGGTTTTCATGTAGTAATCACAACATAAATGGGATCTATGCAGTCTTCTATGTATATATCACCCAAGTTCAGCACCCACCCCCCCAAAAAAAGCAGCTCCTTGAACATTTTTCTGTTACATGAATGTTTAAACTATAAATATCTCACAAGTCAGTGCTTAGAGAGGCTCTGTTCTGCATGGCATAGTCTTCTGGGATACATGGCATTAAGTCCTAGTGCCAAACTAATATATTGGTAATAACCATGTAATAGAGATTCAAACTCTTAAACTGAGGCAATAAAGGTTGTTACAGTGAACGTCCTCTGGCTACGCACTAGTATAGCATAGGCACATTCATAGTTTTTATTAGAATCTTCTGTTAACTTCAGATGAGGAAATTTGGTTGGCTTGAGGGCTAACTGGAGGGAGATGATGAGAGGAAGTGGATATGGTTTCAGTGTAATGTTTAGATGTGGTAAACGGACCCTATTTCACGCCAAAGTCTTAAAGGAATACAGACATGCATTTTTGGGTTGGCAGAATTGTTTCACAGGGATAGTACTCTAAAATTCATCTGTAGATATCCTGAATCCACTTAAGTAAACAAGACATTATTGTTTAGTTGAATGACAATGAAACCCATACTTCAAGATAAATGATTCAACATGAAACACAAAGAGTTGATATTTTCTAGAAAACAACTGCCAAGATTAATCCATAGACCAAAGAATAATATAATGTGTGCAAGACTTGTTATATGTCACTTGGATGGGCATTGGGATGTTGTATATTTCATCACTTTAACTGATTCCTTCATCAAATGGGTCTTGCAAAACAAAGCCATAAACCTTGAACATGAGGACTAAGAGGAAATTATTAAGTACATATTGTCCTTACAGACACTGGATTTTGCTCACAAATTAAATTGATTTTAAAAGTGAAATTCCTTCATTTTTGGCATTTTCTCATGTTCACTGGAGCAAGTTTTTCTCCTTTGGCATACTGCTTTTTTTCTGTTACATATCCTTATTTCATCAGTTATACACATTGAATGTGATTCCAATCTTTTTCTCCCTTGTTTTTTGGACCACTGAACCAGGGTAAATGAAGGCACATGGCCAACCATATGGTAACAATAACATCAGTGCTGCAGTAGAGGAAGATCAAGAGTCACATATACATAAGGTAATATGGAATATATTTACACAATTTTGAAGAATATCACTAGTCTGTTTTTTTCAGTAGTATTTATGTTCTTTGGAATGACAGAATGAGGTCAAATCCAAGATGCATTACATTGAAAGTACCAGTCAAAAAGAACTTGTCCCTTTCATCTGTTCTAAATTTTGATCTTGCATATAACTTTGTGGAAGTTATGATGCATCAAACACTATTTGTATTTGCCTGGAAAAAGTGCAATTTTATTTTCATAAAATTGATGTAATTAAAAATAACGGTATAACAGAATGCTTAGTGTTTTGAACAGTAGAGCTAAAATTTATGTCCTCTGCCACTTCCCATTGTTTTTAGAATACCCCATTTATTGGGTCCATTTTTTATGTCAACTGAAGTGCATAGAAAATGATGGTGCAAACATATAAACCTGGTTATAATTATTAATTAAAATTTTCAGTTAAGCCATAAAATGGGGTCTGTGAAAAATCATGCAAAAATCTCTTCTCATCATTCAACCAAATATAGTCTTAATCAGTCACCAGCAGTCCTCTGTGCACCTTTCTGTGTTACCTGATTTAGCACCAAATACAGAACTGGGTAAGTTCGTCATCATGAAGCCATGGTGTCATGGTTTGAGCTTACCCAGCTAGCAGCAGAGCACCATGAAGCTGCTTGCTCATTCCAAACCCCCTCCAGTGGGATGGGGAAGAGAAAATATGAGGCTTGAGGGTTGAGACAAAGGACAGTAAAGAACCTCTCACCAGTTATGGTCACCAGCAAAAGACAGACTCAATTTGGGGAAAACAAAATCAATTTAATTTAACCAAAACCACCACCAATTCACCAATTGAATCAGTGTAGGACAATAATAAATACAACTGCATCTTAAATTGAACCCTTCCTCCCATCCCTCCCTTATTCCCAGTCTGCTAGCTCCTCTGCCCGGTGGTACAGTAGGGCAGGGAATGGGTCTTGCGGTCAGTCCTAGTCTGTTCCTTGTTGTTTCTGCCACTCCTCCCTTCTCAGGAGGAAAACTTCTCACAGTCCTCCCCTGCTCCAATGTGACATCCCTCCCACTGGAGACAGTCTTCCATGAACTTTTCCAGCTACTGTGTGTCTCTTCTGTGGGCTACAATCCTCCCACCGACACATTGCTCCAGCATGGTCCTCCCTCACTGTCACAGCCTCCTTCAGGATCAATTACCTGCTCCAGCATGGCATCCTCCTCAGACTGGAGATAAGATTCTTCTCCACTGTCGATCTCTAAGGGCTGCAAGGTCTCAGTCTGCCATCTCACCACAGGCTGAAGGTAGATGGCTGCTCCGGCATGCCTCAACCCCTCCTTCCTCACTGACCTCAGTGTCCACATGGTTGACTCTCTCCTGTCCCACTCCTCTCCAGACAAGAGAGCCCCCCAAACAAAGGAAGTTGCACAACAGGCTTTGCCTTCTTAAATATGTTATCATAGAGGTGTTGATTGGTTCAGCCTTGGCCAGGGGCAGGTCTGACTTGGAGCCAGGGGAGCTTCTTGAAGCTTCTTACAGGGACAACACCAGTACCCCTCTCCCCTGCTACTAAAACCACCCAGGCACAAAGCCAACACACATGGGTATAAAGCTCCTGATACCTAAGTTAGCTCCTTGAAAGCTACCTTTTGTCTATCCACACTCCTCAGGGTGATCTAGCATATTACCTGCTTTTAATACTTACTTGGGTGAAATATCCTTCTGGCTGCGTGAAATTTTATGTTTTATCAGTATTTTCAGATTCACATGTATCCAGACCTACTGCTTGAGATTGAATGATGTCTCTTCTTGTCTCTCTTTTGTAAATCCAAGGCCAAATTTCCACCATATTGTGTACCCAGTATGGCTCAATGAAATTATCACAGTAAAAATAAAACAAAATACTACAAGAATGACTTCTGGATAGTTTGGGTAACCCATTTCATTCTATGCTCAACCACGCAAAGTACCATAGTTCTGCCATAAGGCCGTTACAGAAGTTGAAAGTAAATAATTGTCAAACACATTTTTATGAATCTCCTGCCACAGGAGTGGCTGGGTGGTCTTCAGGGAGGGCAGCAGCAGCAAATACATGGGGTTTTCCTGGTCTGCACAGACATGATGGACCTTCACTTTACTGCAGCAGTTGACAGCCTCTGAGAAAAAAAGGGCACTCAAGTAGTAGCCGATTTGCCCTCTCCAGTTCCCAGACAATGCTGTGAACAGTGAAATATCCCTCTTCAGCTGCAAAAATTGTGTGATGACTTCACTATACAAACTCCACAGCTGTTAACTACATTGTACACAGTGTAACACAGCATCAGACTGCATGGGTCAGTGAAGAAAGAAGGAGCACTGTGATTCAGAGTCCTTCTGAAATGGACCCAAACTTTCCAAGCTGAAACTGTTTCAGGATAAGGTTTGCAAGCTCTGAAGCACGAAACTCTTCAACTTCAGGAAACCCTGTCAAATCTTATTAGAAAGTAACAGATGATTTTTAAAGTTACTTTCATTTGTTTGAACAGTTTCTAGTTTGCTGAAGCTGGTGAGGTGTATCCTTGCTCTTCAAGGAAAATGGCACAAATTCAGTTCTCTATTTTTCTAAAGCATTTTACAGATATTAAATCACCTTTAAGCTGCTTTTAGAGAGAAGGTAAGTGGTGTCGTTTTCTTAAATGTAGGAGAACAGAGGCTGAGCAGTTTATCCTTGGCATGTGCTATTAAAGAGAAGTTTCAAGAGCTAAGGGATCTCTGCCTGGGTCTGCAGCCCTAGCCACAAGTAATATGAACAAACTACTGTTAGCTTACTAATGTGTGAAGAGTTCTAGGCTAAATTTTACAGCATTTAGGTTGACTGATTTAAACAGCAGTAGCTGGCAGAACAGTTTAATAATAGCTCTACAATATAGGATTTAGGTCTGTATTCTGCAGGCTACCCCAGGTAGTCAATGGCTAAAGTGCGTAACTATGAAATGAAACCTTTTCACATTAAATTCTTGTTGTGCTGGCTCATGCAGGAGTCATCACTTGCTGCTGTCAGAGAAAGGGCAGACATAAGAAAGTGATGAATCAAAGTGAGGATTTTCCCTTCTCTCCCTAGAAGACAACTCTGGATTCTGTGGGAGCTTTCCTCTCCGCTTACAGATCACAGCTGCTCAGTGCTGCCAGGAAACCACAGAAAGGCAGCAGAGTCATGCAAAACGTTTGTTTTTTGTTTTTTTTTAATGCAATCATAGCGTCTATCCTTTAATGGCGCAGCAAAGTAGAAATCGTTCCAAACCGCCGGAACTGCTTTTGTGTTACTCATCGAACAGGCTCGAAGCGTCTGACCCTCAGTGAATCTGTACATAAGCAGTGGAGATGCATCCTATGCACGTGGCACAAACCTTTTTTCAGAATTTGTCTTATGCAGAGAAGCTTTTGGAGATAATGTTCTTCTCTTATCACTTTTTTTTTTTTTTTTTTTTTTTAAATTAATTGAAACTGGAAAAGAGGCCAAAAATCAAGCTTTCTTCCATCTGTTGGGTTTTTTTAAAACGTTATTGCAATAATTTTTTCAAAGAATTTCAAATCTCTTTTCCTAGCAAATAACCTCACATCCTTTTGTGTAAAATAAGTTCTATTATAACTATGTTGCATGACAAAGGAAAATGAATACAGTAAATCTTACTTTTATAAGAAAAATACAGGTACTGCAAAAGTAGAACAACTTCCAAAGTGCTACACATGACAAAAAGAATTTCATAACATAAGCACAGGTTCATATTCTTCAGAAGTCTGGACCACCTTCGTGCTTTTTATGAACATCATCTCTGCATGAAAAATGTCAGTCAATGAAAGATCTACAGCTGATGGGAAAATAACTTTGGAGGTAAAGTACTGGAGTTTGTGTTTTCCTCCTAGGCTAGCCTGGTAGCTGATAAAGGAGGTCTACTGTCTCATGTCAAGGTCCTTCGTGAACTTGTGCTCTGATTGCCTGACCCATGATATTTTCTCTCCTACATCAGCCAGGTGTGAGCGCTGATCAGATACTTCCCATCACTACACGTCAGCAATACTTCCCATCACACATTTTGTACAGGAACTACAGAAGTGAGGGAACAGACACAGAAACTGTGGTGACATTGCCGCTATTATTTTTGTGGTTAAGTCTTATGTTATGCACAAAGTACTGGGCTTCGGCTATAAATAACTGTATTGACTCATGTTTCACACTGGCTGCAGGCATCATAATAATGCATCCCACTTTCTACCTGACCTATGGATGTATTAGTTACATAAAGACTGACTCGGTCAGTAAACCATGTGTGGAATCTACAGCCCCACCATGGGCTCAAAAATACATTCAAGCCACCTGTGAGGGATATCTTTAGAGGAAGAAGGGTGGAGATGGCTTTTGGCACAAATCCAGAACACATCCTTTCAACTAACATTTGGCTCACTGCATTTTGTTATATAGCTATAACAAGCTTCGTCTATTGCTTTTTTAACTTCTTATTCCCCTTTCAGGGAAGACCATGTGTTCCTCACCTTTTGTAGCAGTATCATTTAGGGGATGTATCCAGACAAGGCCAACCTAGTTTACAGCTAAGTCAACTTCTTGAGGACTAAGCAAAAATTTATTTCATTACAAAGTGGAATGTATCATGTTAGTCATTCTCTTGACTGCTTTGGGATTTATTTTCTTGCACTTATATATTGTACTTATGCAGCTTCCATCAGCCTTGGTGGTTCCTGTATCAGGGAGGTTTGACTGTTGGGTCTCTGTTTCCTGCTGCCCTGACTCCAGTCTCTATGATTTTGGCTATTTCACTATTGCTTTCCTCTTTGGTGACAAAAGAAATAGTGTCCATAAAGGGAAGGAGAAAGGACAGAGACTTGTTTTTTCCAAGCAGAAAACAATGTCCCAGATCTGACCTTAGCAACCACTCCATGTGGCACTTTACTAGTTATGCCTTAAAGAACTGGACTGTATCCAGGCCCTGGTGTGGTACTAATTACCACAGCTTTTGGCTAAGAATGAACTATAAATCTTTAAACACCAACAGCTCTGATTAGGCTTGATTTTTTTTGGCACTGTTGCGGTACCTCCAAACAGAAAAATGTTTTTGCAGAACAGGTTCAGTACATCTGATACTTCCTTACACACAAAACTTATCACACACAGGTTTATTGATGTAGGAAGTGAATTTCCCAGTTTTATTCTTTAAAAAATTGAGGTAAGGCCAGATCTTCAAGTGATAGAAATCTGCATAACACCGTTGTCCTGAGTCATGTTTTCAGTAGTTCAGGATATAGCTTTTGTATTTCAATCCTGGAAGCTAGTGGTAGAAAAGGTCTATCAGATCATGTCATCTATGTTCTTGTCAGTGAAAAATTGTTCCCTTGTGTACAGAAATAGGAAGCAGCCCTACTTTGTTTTAAACATTTTCCTTCCACAAACGATGTTTTTACCACTTTCCCTTGTGAGTCTGCTCCATTCAGATGGATATTTTCCTGGCTCTAAGCTCTACATTTTTATTTCACATTCACGTCCACAGTTTTTGTATCCAGGTAGTAATTTTCCCTTTGTCTGCCTGCATTCTTCAAAGATCTGTAGACCATTGTCATGCTCTAGCTTTTAGTCACTTAGACAACCTGCAAATATTTAACTCTTGGTTGTTCTTCAAAAGAACCAATTCACTTTAAAGCTATAGTTGTTCTTAAGTGACTTTTTCTAAACTGCCTTCTGTCTTTCAGGAAACATTTGCTGTCTGGCAACGAATGCAATATGCAGGTGTAGATGACCAGACTGCAGCAGAGACAGACTTTGTAGGGGGTGATGAGGAGAGGAGATAAAAACTTCCAGGTGCATGGAGATGCTCAGCTGCACTGTGGGTGTAGTGTTGAGTGGAGAACTTCTCCACTCAGTGGTCCCATTTGTCTTCCAGAACAGACAGATGCAGAGCAAGGAAAGCATGTTTCAGCTCTTAAAAGTTCAGTTTAAAAGAACAACCCAAATCCTACCCAAGACTGCAGACTCACAGAGACCAATTGCAGTGTTCATGTCAAGGAAAGTGACCAGGGGGTTACCCTAAATCTGGGATTTTCGGTTTTATCCAAGTATTTTCCAGTGAAGATGGTTACTTAATGCAAGTGTAGTGAATTTATGCCCAGCAACAAGCAGGCTTATACCAATACTTACATTTCACAGGTCTGACAGCATTAGTCCAGAGACTTTCAGGAACATCTGGAATATGAGCAGAAAACCAATGTGGTTTGCGGTGCTGCTTTCTTGCATGGTAGTATTTGGAGCTATTTCCTTTGGGGCATACCACAAAAGGCAATGTACCTGCCATGGCAATAGATGGAATCTGCACACACTCTGACAATACCTCTGAAAATGGGGGCCACCTTCTTCTCATGCAAAGCAGCAGGGAACACTTACAACCAGAAATATAAGCCCAGTTACTAACCTTAAGTTTACATAGCACTAAGAAATGACTGCAGAGCTGGGTAAAGATAGCACTGCTAGCTGTAAACTAGCTTGCTCAGAAAGCTCTGAATTACCCTGCTGTTGGAGATGACAGCCTGTGTGTAGTCTTGTGGGGCCACCAAATTACCAGTATCAAAACTTGAAAGTCCCCTTCTGACATACACAAAATTTTCCTTAAAAAAACAACTCCATGCGATCTTTGCCCAGGTCCAAGAATTTGGGCTGCACAGGAGTGTCTCCATTTGGCTTGGTACTCTTGGTACCACTTCCATAGTAAAGCCCCATTCTCCTCCTTCTTCTCTTCTTCTGCTTATGCTCTTGTGCTCATTTCTACAAACATCTGGTAGACACAGCTCTTCCTCAACTCAGCAATAAAATTGGCTCTTCTCTTTCCAATAGCCATGAAAAAAAAAATCACAAGTCTGCAGAAAATCAAATAGAGTAGTGTCACACTTCCCAAGTGGTGGGTAGACCCCTGCACACAAACAGCCAAGGGGTTCTCATCTACATTTAGGGCTCAAAGATTCTTAAATGGATGTTGAGGCTCTCTAAAATCAAAAATGGGGAAAAGACTCACAAAAGGGATACAGATCTGCTCCTTTGACAATGCCACATGTGACTACTTGTGACTGGAAGAGTTTGTGGCTACCCAATTCATGAAGAGACTTGATTGACCAAAAGCAGGTTTGAAGAAGTTTGCCCCAAGTTGAGCAACCTAAACTTCCTGTTAGGAACCAGTAAGGAGAGGATTTACAGTCTTTCTTTCATGAGATTAAGGGAAAAATTACTTCCTTTCTAGCCGTTAGATATTCCTTTCCTAGAGATACCTTTCTTTCAATCCTAGGAGAGGATTTTGCCATTTCTTTTAAGGAAAGAAGGGCTCCTGTTTTATTCCTTCAACACTGATGCATCCTCATGGATCGGGTATATCATCTATCTATCTATCTATCTATCTATCTATCTATCTATCTATCTATCTATCATCTAACCTTCTGCTGTTTGATAACATTGAAATGTGGATGCTGTAAGCATGTAGCTACAGACATGGCAGTATCTGAAGAATTTCCAGGAGGCATGGTTAGCCATGGCATCTCTACATCAGAATGAAGTGGGCAGGAGTACCTCCAAGCCCCTTGTAGGTCTGCCTCACACATCACAAACAGTGAAACCCTGAACCTGAAAGCTCCCTGTTAAGGAATGATTGCAAAATTATCAATGCTATTGAAGCCTGGGATTGTCACAGCAAAGCCCAATTTGGTACCAGACTCCAGTCCTTCCAGCACCACTGTATGAGGCACTCAGCAGGCTGAGAGTGATGTAGTATATCTCTTAGGTAAAGCTGCCAAGAATTAAATACAGAGACAGAAGCACTCCCTTCACGGTTTTTGATGTGGACACAACCTGTGAAAATACAATTATATTGGAATGAAATGAATGATATAGTCAATCCACAGAAGTGTCCTGAAAATAACTTGCAGAAAAATACAGTGCCATTGTGTACTTTATACCTATCTATTTGTAACAACTTAGATAGTAAATCATTTTGTCTGGTGTATGAGGAAATAATACTAATTTATTCTAAATAAATCAGAGAAGTGGACTTGGGAAATTGTAGATCACCTAAAAACTGAAATAAATATGCCATAAAATTATACAAAGCAGTTTTCCATATTGTTTCTTTGATCAGTCATATTGGGTGAATTTGACATTATATGTTTTATCCCAAATGTTTGCTATTATTTCTACATTGATTTGGCTGGAGGCCGCCCAGACAATATGAAATTACTTGTAAATCTGTTACTAGCCAGATGACTGGGAAAGGTCAAGAATGAGAGGGGAAAAAATGGCCTGTTGCAGGATCCAAACCGTAAATATTGGACCTCTCAACAGACATCCTAGTTTGTAGTTGGAAAGAAGAGAAGAGAGTATACTGGGGCTAAAGAAAAAAAACTTTATTAATGTTGCAATGATTCTTGAATGTGTATCTTTTTCATTTTTAAAGAAAAGAAAATACCAGTACATGACTGTAGCTAGATCTTTGTTTTATACATATACAAGCTTATATAAAAAGTCTATTCCCACATTTTTTATATGCATGTCTCTTTTGAGATACATTCACAGATGTAATATTTTAAGTCATTATAACATTAAATATTTTTTAGTTCTTTGTTTCCAGGGTACTCAGGCACAACAGACAGCCTGAACTGTTTGTTTTGTTTGACTCAATCTCCGTGTTAATTTAGTCACTGTTAAAGGCCTGATAAAAAAGACAATAGTTCATTTTATTCAATGGCGGTGTTTCAGATCAGGCACAGTCCTGTGGACCAGAAGTGTTCTCATTCCACTGAAGGCTTGTTATATAGACCTGTAATACTCTAGCTGGTAAAATGGTCCGCAGTCCTCATTGTCATGAGGCATGGAGGGCAAAAGCCACTTAAATACCGCATCTGAATGCCAGAGAGGCACTACAGTGTTTTCCAGCTGCTGGAAAACTGTAAATGTCAATGTACATAAGCTGATGACAATGATGTGATGCATTTGGTCACATACATAGCCATATGGTCCATTCATAAATGCTATGAGATCTAATGTCTGGTTCAAATGGAAGTGATGGTGTCCACCTTTTTCTTTTTTTTTTTTTTTTTTTTTTTTTTTTCCTTTTGACATGGGAATTTGAGAATTAATATCTTGCTAAAACAGAAATGATGCTGTCCTTTTGTTTTGGTATGGGGATTTGAGATCCACAGCCTGGATCCTTGCAGTGCTGGGACTCTGAAAAGCAGGCACTGCTCTGCAATGTGGACACAGTTACAAAAATCCCAGAGGGATGATAGATCCTTCAACCTCTTCTTGTGTAGACCTTGATTCTGTTCACTAAGATTTATTTCTTCAAGCACTGGGGGTGCTGAAGAACCACTTCTATGCAATAATAATTGCACAAGACCTTGTCTGAATACAGAAGTCCCTTATAAAATATTAACCCAAATACTCTACACTACTATTATGGTCAATGTTACTGTTTCCATTGCTTGGTCTTTGTCTCTATTAGTAACCTAGAGACAGATCCTTTATCTGATATAAGTGTGCTTCCTGAGTCAAATCTGCTAAGAAAAGCGACTAGAAGAGAGAAAAAAAAACAAGACATGAAAAAATGAGTATTTCCTATAGTTCTTTAAATTTCATGAAAATAAGAAGTTGTGGCTCTTTTTAAAAAGTGTCTGAAACTGGTTGGAGGAAATTTTCATACGATCGCAGAAGGTCTAAAGTCTAGGCTAAAAAGTTTGAGTTTCCTGTGTTTTGCCAGTAGCAAAAGGTACTCTAAGGAAGTAGAAGTTTCTTGAAGTTGTGGTTTGCCATTTTCTAAATTTCATCCCAGTGCTTGATATGACAGATAAGGAGTGAGTCAGACTGGAAGTAGAAATCAAAGCTCCTCTAAACATCCCTGACAATTTGTCCAACATTCATCATTCACATCTACACACAAATTTGAATCAAGCTTGAATATCTATAGGCTTTGTGTTTAATAAAACTGTAGATAAAAGACTATAGTACTACCACAGGCTACAGCCTATTGACTGTTTCCAGCAGGCATCATGCCATAAAGTTTGAAAATGTTATGGAGACACACTACATTATCATGGTGATGTTGCAAGAAGATTTCCGGACCATTATTCTGGCAGTAGGAGAGCTAGTACAAGCTGTTCATAGAAATTCCAGCACTCTAAGCTATCCCTGTGGCTATGTACAAACCCCCACTCTATTCTTGTAAATCTAGCTCAAATTTAACTAGTCATTGTGGTCTGGCATTTTGAATGTGGCGCACACACTGTACCACTGTCAGGAGTACATTGCAGCAATCTTCTCAGCTTTTCTCTGCTCTGGGCACAAGGGTAGCTTGTGTGGACAGACCATAGGTCTGAGCAGAAAAATGCTGAGAAATACTTTTGTATTTTACAAATACATGACCAATCAGAGGTGATATTCCTTTGGAGTCTTGTCAGCTGGACCAGTCCACAGGGAAAGAACTGGCTTGCAATTCTGCATGGGTAAGGGCAATAGAGGTTGATAGTCTTACGGTTGAATTCTTGTTCCGCATTGATACCACTCCCCAGATTCTTCACCTGAGCATCCCGTTATTTCATGACCATTAGTGAGTGTGATTTTTCTAACAGCTGTGATATCAGGAAAGTGTTATCTATGTCTTACATATGGGGAGGGACTGGGGCACTGCTTTGCACTGAGTATGTGTAACTAAGATGTGAAGCCATCAATGTCTTGACCACAGGAATATTCTGTCAGATATTCAGAAATACAAATGAGTAATCCATGAAGCTAATTAAAATACTTGGGGTTTTATTTATTTTATTTATTGATACCATTCATTATTTAATTGTAGCAAACAGTGTACTATCTCCTTCCACTGTTTCTCACAGCCGCTTGTCTCACAGGGGAAATAATACCATGGCTAGTTTATGTACATCAGTGAACATTGTCTAGGTAAAACAGGAGCAAATCATCAATAATCTCCATGGTAAATAAGCAGAACACTGTGTTACCCCCATTAATAACAATTAACTCCTTCTTCCTAGATTAGGAAGCTTTTCTTTAAAAAAAATATTATTTTTCTTTATCAGAAAACATGGTAAGGTGCGCCTTACCTTGTACATTACCATCCCTTGAATGAAAGGTTTTCAATACTACTCATGAGAGATCAGTTCATTTTAGGCTGAGACTCTATCCACCAAATATTTGTATTATGGTCATAATGCAATTCCTACTGTCTTTTTTCTCATTCAATTTCCAGTTCTAAAATAATTGCTCATTTCACACCAGCATGATATACTAAAAATCATTTCAGACGGATGTTATTGAAACAATAGAAGCCATAATGGAAATCCAGACGAAAAGAGTAACTATATATCTTTTTTAAAGCATATATGAACAAGATCTCCATCTTCAATTTTTCTCTATAATTTACATGTACTTATTGTTGTAATTGACTTTAATAACATTTTTCCCTTGGTTCTAGCTGCAAAGTTTGAATGATTCAGCCTACAGTAGTTTACATTTCACTGTCAAAGGCAGCAAAATTGAAGATGGCTGTTCCTTTCCTTGTTAAGACACATTTTACATATTTTAGTTTGCCTTTGAAGTGACAATTCTTGGAAACCATTCACTCTTCTGTCCTTTTGGATATCACAGTTGTCAGAAGAACTGTATAATAATTTGTATAATGAACCCAGTTAAAACAATCTCATGGTTATGAAGTGCTGCTGGAAAGGAAACCATTTTCCAAATCCTGGCTTGTGCTATGGACATGTCCTCACACTGGCCCCTCTCTGTGCTCCTGCTCAAGGTCAGTTCACTGTAAATCTTTTGGTTGGGTCCATGCATTGACTATCAATACCTTTAGTACGGCAAGCCTGGTGGCCTCTCTGTCAGCCTTCTGTGGGAAGCAGGTGTTGGCAGCTCGCTCCATAAACCTCTGCAGAGACCTTGCTTTGTTTTCTGTCTTTGTGTAAGAGGAGTTTAGACTTAACGAGCCGCCTTGTAAGACCCTGGCCAAATCCCCTTTCTAAAGGCTCACTACTGTCTGGTTCATAAACACTAATCTATACCAGATCTGCTTCTTATTCAATGTTATAAAAGAGAAAAGGGGAAAACCTCTCATCTTTCAGCCATTTCATTCACCTTATGTTCTCAATCTGCTGCATCCCACCTGTATTAGCTATTTCTCAGTTTTGAAGTGGGGGCTATGAAGATCCGAAACACTGGCAACATCCTCAGGACACATTGACTGCTATTTGAACACTGCTTCCAGTTATCAGCCCAAATCCTTTCCCTTGTGGCTTTTGCTAACATGAAGTGCCAAAAAGTTTCACAAGGTAACAAGTGGAAGTGCTTCGGGGCCGGATGGTGAGAACAGTGTCATTGCTTCTGAGAGAGAAATGTGAGCCCTCTCTTGAACCAATCCAGCCACAGCCAACAGCCACAGATGCAGACTGTAACTGCAATTTTATATGTTTGTAAGGCTGGGTCAGTAGTTAAGGCTCCAGCCTATAGACTAATGCAAACATGGAGCCCAGCTGTCAGCTACCTTTAACGAACACACTAAAAGACTGAAGATTGTTCATATCTTCTGCTGATGGGATCATACCGTCACCTTACAGACAGAGGTCATACCCAGGATGGATTAAATCCAAGCACTGGCAGGAGTGCTTCAACTAGATAAATCACAGTGGTTGCTTCCACAGACTGTCACCTCTTGTCTGCCAGTCCTCCTTGCAGTAGCTTTCTAAAAGTGTTAAATGAATCATATTCTTTGCAGTTAAGGAGCTGAACTATACCTGCTTTCTATAATATGTGATATCCTGTGCTCCCTACGCGGTATAAAGAAACCCCTTCTCCTCGTGCTGTGTATCAAGGGCACCAGGCAAGAGCTGAGGGCTGGTTTCGGTCTGGGCACCTCGTGCTCTCTCTGCTGGCAGCCTGCGGGAACAGCAGCAGAGCCCAGCCCTGCCCGGCTGCTGGGGCTGCCGCCCCTACTCCGGGGTATCTGAAATCTCTGCATTCCATAGTTACTGAAAGGGACCTGCCCACTGATGTGAAAAAGTGTCGGATTATATTTCGGAATGAGGCAGTGTAACATGCTAACGCCTTTTATGTATTCTTTGCCTTTTTGTATGAACTCACACTGGAAGATTAAATTTCAAGGCAAAAAAAAAGTTAACGTGTGGCAAGACACTTGAGTGGCTAAGTATACATTTGTCTGCCTTGTAATTTAATGTAAAAAAATAAGTTAATGAATTTCGGGGGAGGATAATACTTTGGAAAATGCTGGCTGCATTAGAAATAGACAATGGGAATGACAGATTCATCCACAAAGAGGAAAGATTATACTTCTTTCTTGTTTTGCCTATTTGTTTTCTCTTTTTTGTCCTCTTGTGAGTGGAAATGAGAATTGTCCTTTAAACTATCATGATTGATTCTCTGGTTGGCTCAATAATCAGATAGAAATACGGGCATTTTTATATAGCAAATACATTTACTAACAGAAAGAGAATATTTCTAATCAGGTGGATCTGTTTGCTTTTTTCTTCAGTAATAAAAGACTCAGCAAAGAACAGTCTTCCTCTCCCCTACTGCCCTCCCCTCCCTGCTACTTCTCCTTAAGCATGCTTTCTAAAAGGCTTAGTTTCAACACCAGACTTGAGACACTAGGAGAGTAAATCCAGTGCTCAGTAATTGTTTTCTAGAGGTGTTTTACAGGGTTTAGTGTATCCTATCTAGCCTCTGGCTGCTACTCCCAAAGGATACAAGTCTCCTGGAGGTGCTGTATCGCACTGGCTAACTTCCAAGCAAATGTCCTGGTTACCCTCAAAGAGTCATTAGGTGCTCATATCTGGGCATGTAACTTCAACCTTAGGCATGAACCACAGCTTGCTCCCATGTGACCAGAGTCAAACATCCTGAGGTAGTTGGTGTGATCCTGCAGATCTTGCTTAGGCCAAAGATCTGATAAAAAAATGTAGTTCAGTGGGAACCTCTAAGGACAGGGATCCTGAACAGCTCAGGTCACAGCATTTGCTTCTACTGTGTCATTTACTATGGCTGCCTTTCCCTGTCTTTAAGATGGCAAACTAAGTTGCCTGTGACTACTTCTTCTTTCACTTTCATTGATGTTAAATCCTTAGCTATAGTGTGGAGTCCCATAACCTACTGTGTTTCCAACTACTTCTCAGACAGAGCCACCCCTGGGGTACCACTGAGTTGCCAGCTCCCACTGAAAGATTCATTAGCATCCTTCATTGCATAGAAGCACTGCAAGAGCAATTGGGATGGAGAAAAGTACAATGGACACAGATATCACAGTAATATATTTTTAGGACCTGTTTTTCCTGTTATTCCGCTATAGGTGAGAATATCATGCCCTATGATAAGGAAAATGGAGGAGTTCTGAACTCAGTGCAGGCTCAAATCTCTCACTTATGCAAGGAATTATTATCAATTTCTATAGCTGAATTATTTACCAATGGTAATGGCTTGCAGCATGTTGTTTTAAGAAAACAGACTTTTACTTGGAAAATTAAGCCTCAAATTTTCAAATGGGTCTGACTTGAAAAGAAACAGGAGAAGCAAAGAGGATAGAACTGAATAATATCAAACTCCTTTGTGTCAGAAGTGCTGAATTTTTGTATATGACACTTCATCTCAACAAAACTAAACCAATTTGATACTTAATCTCAGCAAAATTAAACCAATCTTAAAAAAACCCCCAAAAAGTTGAGCAAAAGGTTTAAATAATCTGACAATGAGACAAAATTTGTCATTCCAGATTACAGGAAACATTGCATCTTGAGACAAAACACATTTATTCTCTTTGTTCATTTCATTATAAAACTTGAACAAATTGAGTTTTAGTTTGACCCAAATCAAATTTCTTTCCCATATAAAAAACTCGTAACTTATTGACCTCAACTAACCACGTTAGTTTTCTTTTAACACATGGGCTGAATTACTTACGTTCTGGTCAGTTCCCAAATGATAGTAGGTAATGGCAAGGAGAGGAGGAGAAGATTCTGCAGGACATTTGAATTAATCCATCTATGTTTGTAATATAATCCTAAGTTCTGTTAGACCACCCTCAAGTAGATAAGAAGTAATATGTTAGGGGAGCTATTGACCAGGATTTTTATATTGAATAACAGAGTTAGGTCATACAGATGTTTCTTCTATTATACTAGTTTCAAATTTCTATTTCCTTCTGTAACTTAGTATTACAATGTTGGTTCTTTCAATAATAATAAGAGTCCCAGCAGAAAAGATGACCCTTTCTGTACCTATTTTAGGGAAAGCTGTATGTTCAGCCACCTAGAAATGGTTGTTCATCTCTGAAGTTGAAAGCTCAGATGACTGCCTGTCTGCGACCCATTTAGTAATGAATAAACAAAGTGTCTCTGATTTGCCCACTGAATTCATACTGGAAAATTTCCAAAGGAGATAAAGACCAAGCACTTTCATTTGAGGTCCACGGGTCTGCCTATTTCCATTCAAGCTGGAATGAGCCTGAATACTGCTGAGAATTTGGAGGCAGATTCAACATAAAGCTGTTTTCAGGGCACCAAACAGGTGTGAGATTTTTTTGAAGGTTCAGGGTGTTTCCTGACTTATTTGAATCTGTTAACCCCTGGCCACAGCAAATCAAGTAGGAATTTGACAGATCGTCATGCTATATCTGACTCACAGGACACAGAATGGACTGTATTGGGGTGGTTAAGTAATAATTAAAAGAAGATGTGGTAGTACTGTAACATATACAATCGTTTATACATCTTATGTCCCCACTACAGGAAGGCATTTAATTTCCACATTCAATGATTTCTGAACAAAAATGGTCCTAAGCTGCTTTTAATATCCATGAAGCACCTCTGTTTATCTAAACTATGTATCATATATAAATATCTTTTTAACCTGCTTATTATTATACAGCCACCGTAAGCATCTCTGATACCTTAAAACTTTTTTTGCCTTCAGTTTTATAAAAAACACAGCAATGGAAGAGTTCAAGGACCTATACAAAATGTTAGGATGCAAGAGTGTGATCATCATAGCTGGGGGCCTCTGAGGTCATCTTGGGGGCTTTTTGTAGTTATAATTACTTCCTACTGTGCCCGCGGCCCACTCTGTCAGCCGGCGCCAGGCAGGAGGTGGGTGAACAGGCCATGACTCCGCTTCCTCCAGCATCCCCCCGGGATGGCAGGGTGTTCCCGGGATGCTCAGTAGCAGCCAGTGGAAGGCGGGACAGCCGTCTTGAACAAGCTGCTGACTGTGTCTGTCTCTCATTTGCTCCGTGTCTCCGTCACCAGAAGCCTTTCGTTGTTTCTATCTTCATCAACCTTCTGCAACCGATTTGTGGACAAGGCTGGGGATAATGCAAGATGGAGACATTGTTTGCTTGAAAACAGAGCAAGCTGTGGTGCTCTCATCCTAAATATGAGATACCTCTCTAGCTCACAATCTATCTCCTCTCTCTCCTGGAATAGGGAAAAAAGTGGATTTCTGGTGATACAACAAGCTGATACCCAATCAGGTGACTTACATTCATAGTTACCACATTTACAGAATGAGTAGCTTTTAAGTACTAGTCAATCTTCCTCGAAAATATCCAAGTGCGCTCAAACACACAGGCACACTGCAAAAAATATGTGAAGCAGATTTAACTGTTGGACTCAGCTGAGATCACTGCAGATGATAGCAAGCAGCTCCTTCCTGCTTGTATCAAGCCTATCTGGCTTTGAAATATCTCATTAAAACTACACTTCTTTGATTTCAAACTTTGTACTATTGGTCTGCTTCATCAAGCAGAAACAACATTCTGCCACTAACTGAGCCCTACTCTTCTATAGCTTTGTAGTTTTGCCCATGTATTATGTAGCACTCATGTATGGAAGCATTTCCAAGATTTTATCTTGGGATATAATTTGTAGAAATGCATTTGTTTGCTACAAACATGAACCATGTTTCCCAGATCAGGAAAAGCAATGAGTGTTCCAGACATTGGTCAGTTCCTGCCCAGAGGACCTTGTTTCCTGAAGAAAGAGGGAGAATTCTTGTAAATTATGGATGTCTTTAGTGAAGGTCTCTATCTCTGGGTTAGTCATCTTAGATTCCCTTCGTAACCCATGGAGATCATGAATAGAGTCACCATCCTGAAATGGCCATTGGTCCTTGCAAACTACTGATGGTACTGGGTGGACCTAGATTGTCTGGAAAGGGAGAGATGACAACTAGTTTATTAGTAGACACCCAAAATTCAGCAAGATGGTTCCCATTTCTAAATTCTGCCTAGGAGCTTAGTTATCATTGAGATCAATGCAACTAAACATGATGTACTTGATGTACTATTCTACCCATGTCTGAGGAGTTAAACCTTTACTTCTAACTTCATGCATGGGATCAGCTCCACTGTGAGATTGGCTCATGTATGTATATAAAGTTTATGCATGTGTGTAAAAGTGGATACGGGTTAAAGTTCTCACTAGAAAATTACTACTTTTTCTTCTTGAGAATACCAGTATGAATGGGCAAATGTTGAGATTTTTAGATCATGTTACTGTATTGGTTCTGTCTATGTGCTATAGCTTTTTTTTTTTTTTTTAACTAAAGGAGGAAAACAGCTTTATTCTAATTCCTCAAGCACTTGCTACAATTTTGTAAAAATCATTGAACATCATTATAATTAGAGAAGGTATCAGTATTCTCTCTGTATTATCAGTACAATGTGCTTGGTGAGGGCCAAATTTCTAACTCCCACATATCCAGAAGTAACTCCATTGGTTTTGAGCAGAATATCCAAATGAGGAAAATAATAACAACGAAAGCAGGAAAAGGCATTAAATAAAACTACATCTGGGACCAATTTCAGAACCAGAGAAAACATACACCTAAACTTTGGGAAACACTTCATCTTGAAACAAAATCTGCCCCTGAACTTTTCTGACCTCCCTCTAAATATCTTGCAGTCCTTATAGTGATGCTTTATTTACCTGCTGAACACACTGCAATAAGTATTTAATTTTCACCTGTGGCTGGTATGTTCTATCTTGTCTCCCAGCTCGTTTATTACCAATAGATGTCAAATGTTTCTTGGAGGCTCAGTAACTTGGGATAATGCTCCAAAAAGGACAACTTTGACTTCTTCATGAATCTTTTAAGTTTACCTTACAAATGCCAGGGTATATGAACTATATTTGCAGGGTATTTCTTAGGCATCCAATCTTTGCCACCTCTCATTGTTAGCTCCCTTTTTAATCTCCTGACCTTTGTGATATGCAAATATCACACATAGACCAGAGAATAGGAGCACAGCAAGACTGGAATATAGCAGTGTCCTTGGGGATGTTCCTGTACAGATTCAACAGTTTTCACATCTCCCGGGTTTGGAACAGTTTGATTTTCCTGGCAGCCTTGCTTTCAGTTTCTGACACTCTTGTCGCTGGTAAGCTAACTATCTCCATATGTTCAGGGACTTCCTGAGATGGAGCTAGGCAGTATTTGATCACTGGGATGAGAGTCTGGCATCCAGCTCAGTGAAGCCCTTTGTTTAGGCACCCTATTTATTGATAGAAAACACCGAGTACCCCTTCCTTCTTATCAATGGAGGGATTTAAAAACTCACTACATTTAGCATGAGGTATTGCCTCCCCATACTCTCCTTGTTATTAAATGGCAGTTAAAGGACCAAATGGAAAAGCAACAGGAAGTTATTGGTCTCAGTAGTGTTAAAGCAAGATACAGTGTGTGTCCCCCAGGAAATGTCACATTTGACATAAAAGAAGTTTCAGAGTAGTAGAGTTGCCAAATTATTTGAAGTGATGTGTAGTTCATACATGTATCTACCACTCTAAATCAGTGTTAGACAGTCATCAGATATGGGAGGCATAATTCTGAATGCAGATGAGCTGTAAACAGACACTGAGGCTGGATGGGCTCTTAGAGCAGGGTTACACTAAGTTAGACCACTGGTTTCCTACAGGTTACCAGAATTAAAGAAGAAATAAAAATAGTGAGCTTGCTTACTCTCCTTGGACAGAGTTAAGGAACAGACAGAGACATCTCTTGATCCACCCTACTATAACGGCTGACACAGTATAGGCAAGCAATAATTTATGCACCACCCACTAGATGAATAAAAAAAGAAGGAAGTCTGACTCAGAGAGGTGTCACTGTGTCAACAAACATCTGTAGCAATGCATCTCATGTATGTCATGGCTGGGTCTTGAGTCACAACCCAATCCAAAGAATTTTGGTGCTCTATAAATATTCAAGGTGATTTTTAAGTGCTGGAGAAATTAAAAAAGTTGCTATAAACCAGTAAAGTAGGTTCAAAGTTCACAATTACAGAGTGGTATAAGAGAAAAATTGTTCAAATAATATATGCAAAAAGGGACAGCAGACTCTGAAAATTAATAGTTAAAATATTCATTAGAGTAAATTTCCCTACTTATTCTTCCTGGTTAACTATTGTCCTTTTCTGAGGTACAAGAAAAGTACTAAGGGACTCCTCGTTAACATAGGGATGAACCAACATTCTCTTATGACTACTGCATGTTAACATTTTTCTGAAAGCTGTATGTGGGTGGTTGAGACAAACCATGTAATTACACTAGCAAAATCTCCGCTATACCCCTGCATTTCTTTCATTTAGTGTGAGTTGCTACTAGAAAGAAAAGCACAAAAAAAAACCCCAAACCCAGAAACAATTCCCTTTCCCACACAAAGTAACATCATCTCAAAAAATGTTGAGAATGAAGAGAATAAGAAGAGTGTTAGCTATAGAGCTTCTGTATTCTGCCTCTAAGCTGCAAGTTTGGTTTGCCAGATATAGGGCCTGGCAGATGAAAGTGCTGAAACAAATTCAAAAGTGACTTAACTTTTATAAGAATATCACCATAATACTGTCTGGGGTTTAATAGTACATTTCATGAAGCAGCAAGAATAATATGGATTTCATCAGTGGTATAAACACTCTGCCTATGAAGCCTTAACACAGTTTCGGGAAAGTAGGATGTATCAGGAACCCTACATGGACAGCTGGATGGTGGTAAGCTATACAGGTACATCATCTGTTGCTTGGGTTTGTCTATTTATTTTTTTTAATTATTTTTTTTCCTAAATTTACCTAAACTGGTTTTTTTTTCTTCCAATAAAGCAATATTGTAATCTGAAAGGCTGTCCTATCAGTAGATAGTATCACATAATGACTGAGTTTGGAAGGGACCTCTGGAGGTCATCTGATCCAATACCCTTGCTCCAGCAGAGAGACTTAGAGCTGGTTTCCCAGGTCTGTGTCCAGATGGGTTCTGAATACGTTCAAGGATAGAGACTTCACAACCACTCTGTGCAACCTACTCCAGTGCTGTCACCCTCAAAGCGAAAGTCTCATCCTTAGATTTGGGAAGATGTACACTTAAAGGAACTACTAAGAAGGGTTAGAAGTGTAATTGTTCCAGGAACTGCCTAGCCACACACACACAAAAAAAGAGTATCCCAGCTCTTGCTATAAGAAAACCATTGTGACCAGTTGATTTGCATATCAATGGCTATGCAAGTCACACTTAAAACAATTAATACCAGTTTTCCTGCTAGTCCTGTGAAAACTCAAATAAACAAACAAGTATCTCCAAGCTCCTTCAAGAGTCTACACTTAATATTTTAAGAATGACTTTTTGTCAGACTTTGACATTTTGAATGGAGACGTGGCATGGCACGATTTTTATCATTAAGCTACAAGGTAGGAAAGAGAATCATTCAAGAAGTGAGTGAACTGAAGCATGCAGAGGCTGATAACAAGCCCTCTTCTCCAATCTAGCTAGCTAGTGCCAAATCTCACTGGCTCATATTCAGGCAATTGCAGTTGGAGTCACTTCCCCACATCTGTAGCTTGCAAAATGTGTATCTTAGTTCTGGCAACTCCATTCTTGCATATGAGAGGATAAAATAATTATCCTAGAGTTAACTACCATAGTTGTTCTGGATGGGAATTGTAGCACTCCTCTGAAGGCCCAGACATAATGTTAAGATACAACAGCTTTACAAATTAGTGTGCATCAGCTGAGCTGTCAGGACTTCCAATAGCTGGGAATTTGCTCAGAGCATCCCCAGTGCTGAGGCAACGCAGCACAGCTGTCAACTGCAGGAGTTACAACAGCAAAAGTCTGGCCTGATGTCTTGATTTCAGGAGAACAGAGGACCCTTAACAGCAGATCAGAGAGGAAGCAGGACAAGCACAGCTCTGATGTCTTTTGAGAGCTGTGCAGTAGCTATATCACAAGTGGAAGTGACATGTCTTAGTGTCCAATGCAAAAGAGATGGGCAATCCATCACCCTTCAACTTATGTTTTGTCCATGTCAACATAAGTATGTTTCCCATCATGTCTGTATCCCCCCTTGTCAGGTTTTCCTCCTCTGAGTGCTGAGACATTAGCCTGTGGGAAGATTCCAGGCAAAGGACATTTCACTCATATTTCTGGAGTACTGCTAAGGCCAACTCACCCACAATTACAGAAGTCATATTGGATCAAAAGAATATGCCTCCAAAAAATGGCCATGGCTACCCTGCAGTTGTTATGACAAGAAGGAAACAGGATAATTGAACATTGTGGGGATTATGACGACATTTGACTGGCAAATGGATGCTGTGGGTGATGTTAAGGGAAATTAATGATTTAGAATTAGGAACCTGGGAAAACACACACAGATCTTGTATAAAATTCAGCTTTCAGAAAGTGGCTTTTGTGGTTGTATGTAGTTATCTGGCTTGTCTTTTCAAACAGAAGCTGCTAAGGCTGTAAACGTTCTAGTGCTTTGTGCTCATACAAGGCTAGACACTATGTCTACATGTAACCGTGGGGTCCAGGAGCATGTAGCCTCTGTGGTCCAGCTGTTTGATGTGATGACACACTATCTCTCTTCACAGCTTGTTTTTTTGGTAACTAGGGTGTATGGGCAGAAGGCAGCTGCAGTAAGCTCTGATGACAGTAGAAGAACAGGAAGGCCCACATGTGCAGGATGCATGTCCAAGTGCATCTGGTACTTAGTTAAGACACTGTTTTTGAGATTCAGTCCAAACTGGGATCCTTAGGCGATACCAAAGTGTAAATACAAAATACGAATTGAAATCTGATGTGATGCACCGTGCTACACCCTGGCTCTAACTAGCGTGTGAGAAATATTTCTTATTTCTGAGTTTCTTCCAGAGCTGTTGTTTTCAGACTGAAGCTTCAAGCTTGTAAACCCCCATCAGCTTCACTTTCTTCTCCTGAGCCTTCCCACTGCTTTCAGTAGACAATCTTCCCTGGGCAATGCCAAACACCAGCAGAACTGTCCACAGGATTGTGACCAAGGCAGGAGTGCAAGTGGATCCATTGACCCCAGTACCCTCTGCATGGATGAAAAAGGAATTACACTAATCTCTCCTCGGCTCTTTGCCTTTCTCTTTCACTGCTCTGGTGAAAAAAAATTCCTCTTCTGCCCAGAAAGATGTTTCACTGCAGGTAATGAGTCCAAATGAAGAAAAGGTGTGTTCTGAACAGAAAGGTCTTGAGGAAATATGTTCTGAATATTTCCCTGTTACTTTGCATGGAGACTCTATGCAGTGAATCAGTGACAGGAGAAGAAAAATCTAGCTCAAGGTGAAGAAGGGCACTTTTCCTTTTTTTTCTCTCTTTCTTTCTTTCTTTCTTTCTTTCTTTCTTTCTTTCTTTCTTTCTTTCTTTCTTTCTTTCTTTCTTTC
>WTSP01014579.1:42695-113266 GCA_025331215.1 Actenoides lindsayi | reverse complement strand
TGTCCTATTGCTGGGCACTACAGAAAAGAGATTGGCCCCTTCCATTTGACACCCACCCTTCAGATATTTATAGACATTACTAAGGTCCCCTCTCAGTCTTCTCCTCTCACGACTAAACTATCCTGTGTCAGTGTTGGGGAAATCCTAACCACACCAAGGAGGTGCACACTGAGGGATGCCATTTCTCATACTGGAAGTAGCATGCTTTCTAACACTGATAGCTGTGCTTGTACTGGCACAGTGAAGGGAGTTTTCCCCAGCATAGAGAGGGCAGACAATCAAGGTAACAAGAAGAACAAAGGGAAAGGGAAAGATTCCTCCAGCTACAGCATTAACTTGAACTTCTAGGCTCTCTTGGCTCTAGCACAGACTTGAACTGTGGGCATGAACTTTGGCAAATCGTTTAACCTCACCGCAGCTGAGAGTGACATCTCTAGAATAAGAAAGGTAGCACTGTGCTTCTGTCAACTTTCATCTGTTCTGTCAACCTAGATGAAAAAATTTGCAGGTAACTCGTTTGGAGATGAGTGCTTAATCTAAGAGCATTAGCTGGGATATCTAATGAGTACTGTTACATGGAACTGCAGTGCTTTACTAGACTACTCACAAAATGGCATTGTAAATATGTAAGTTCAACAGACCAAATAAGGTTTCAATGATGGATGCCTTAAAACAATATTTTCTATAACCTCCCATGAAAAACTGTATCATTTGGGTAGAAAATCTAGGCTTTGCTCTCAGTCTGAACTGTAATAAATGATAAGAAAATATGATTACATGGTTTGGAAAACAGGGCAAGATGGGATAGTGATGGCTTCAGGAAACCTAATATTCAGGGATTACAAGCAAGGCATCTAATTTATTTGTTTGACCGTTATTGTTTGTCTTTCTGGAACTGTGCTGGGGAGAAAGGTCTGTCTCATCCTATGTCTGGAGAGCAGTTGGAATAACCTGGCCATCGCCACAGTTTGAGGAATAATACAGCACATGTCCAGCAACAGAGGGATGTTCACTGGGCGGTGACACGTTAGCAGAGATGTCAGAGAGAGGTCAAATTTGTGCAGAATCAGTTAAGTGTGAACAGGTGCGACCAGACCACCATGAAATAACTCTTAGGTTAAGTTGTTCTAAAGGAGGCATGAGATGCTCTACCCTAGTGGTATTTGTAACCTTAAACCATGCTGTAGCCACGGAGTATCTGACACTTCCTAAAGCAAGCGAGAGAAACGGACATCCTTAGTACTGCTGCATCATGAAAAATATTTATCCTGTTAATAATGTGGGTTGCTTCCTGATGTGGGACTAATCAAAGGATATCTTAATTTCTCACTGTTATTGAATGAAAGGAGGAAAACTGGAAGTAGTCTGCATGTGGGATGGTGTCCTTTCACCAGATCATTTCATTAGGGTGGGAGAGAGTTGTATAGTAAGAGGATTACTTTGCACTTCATGCAACAAAAAAAATGGCTCTATGAGCCTAACACATAGCTGTCCCACAATCCACAGGAGGCTGTGCCATTTCTCACTCTCAGCGCTTTCACACTAAATTAAAAAGCCTCTAGGCTTTTCCACTTAGAATTTAATTCATTCAGACTGTGTTGGCATTGAGCAATGGAGACACAGCACACTGAGGCTAAGATCCTTCAGCAGAACAGCATAAAGATATATCTAAAGCATGCCTAGCTCCTCTCTGCCTCAAATGTTCAGTTCTTTCTACTGAAAACTGAGCGTAGGAATGGAAAATGAATGTCTGTTTGGGTCTTGCTCTGATCTCAGACAGGATGTTGCCAGGGCATATACCACAGCCAGAAGACCAAAAGCGCACCAGTTCGTGCATAGTCTTAGAGCTTTCAACTACTGGAATTGTGACTTTGCCTCTTCACCATGCACCTTGAGAAGCGTCACTCGGATGAAAGCGTGCCCATTGTGCCTTGCTTTCTGTGTATCATATAACATGACAGCAGGCAAACCATAAGTTACACACTTCTCCATTAGTAGCAGCCCTTCTGCACTTCTGAAAACTGAATATGGATTTTAAAAAGCCCTGCTGCCTCTCTCCCTCCACTGCTAACTTTCATTTGCAAGGTGCATTCTGAAAGCTTCCTTACTACGTTAAATCATAACCATTTAGCCCTTGGCATGGTGGAAGAAACATCACACCAGTGGTCAAATCTGAGAAAAGAACATTAAGTTAGTGGCTTACCCACTCAGTAACGTAGTTTTTTCTGGTATAGAATAAAACTTAATCTATAACATTATATGCATATTAAGACATAAGTATGCACACTTATACAAACTGCTATACTTATAAAAGTTAGCATTGCTAATGCATCATGGGTTTTAAGAACTTTCACATCTTTGGAAGCAGGGGGAAATTCTCTTGTGTGGGATTCTTTCATGTCTAAAAAAGGCTTCTTTCATGATACAGCCTTTTTTGCATTGCAGGAGTACAGGCATACTAAAAGGATCTTTCTTTGCTGCCTAGCTGCTTACTTCCACGAAATAGGTAGCAGACAGAACTAAACCATTTACTTGTCCATCAGCTCTGATTGCAATAGACCAAGGTTTTCACAAGTACTTCTCCCATACAGATGACTCCATAGTGAGATTTCCAAAAGAGATTTCTTTAGAAACCCAGGCTAATTGTGTACTGTGTACTCCAGACTCCTGGAGGTCTAGGAAATAAGGCAAAGTATAAATTGATGCTGAATTTGACTTAGTGTTTTGATATTCAGATGTGTGCTAAGTGCAAATAAATTTACAAACTACGGCGTCCAACTTTGGGTTGTTTGTTCATTGTTTCTTAACACATCTTTTAATCTGCTGTGGACAATTCTATCTCTTCCTTTTTAGGAAATGTTTTAAAGATATAATTTAAACTATCTCGTAAAAAGTTCATCACTGTCAAGCAGAGATATGTACAATTGGGCTTGTACATGGCTATTTTTTGGATTCTCTGAACTGTTTCCTTTTAGGGGAAAATCTAATGACAGGGCAAACTTTCACTAGGCTTCATTCAAGGGAGGTAGATATGTACTGTTTTTTACATTCTATACCTGCTTGTTCATATTCGTTATACTTTATACCAGCATTAAATTTATATTAAAATTATTAGTTGATATGAGCCGGCTTTTCAGATCAGACAGGTCTTTTATGTGTGCAAAAAGCCTGCACATGATGGAGGTCAAGTAGGGAGGACACAAAATCTGGAATAATGCACTTTCACATTTTCCTTCTAAAACTCATATAATAATGCATTCAATCACATTTACTGATTAAATCTACATTTCTTTTGAAGCTGTTTTACTGTCCAGTTAAAGTGCTTTCTAGTTACAAATGTGTGCATGATGTAGGACATTTCAGAAAGGTGTAAAGCTTTTTTCACAGTTAGAAAGCCATGATACTGGGACGTATCCTTAGATATTCTAACTAAATAAACCAAGAGTTCCTTAAGCTTGAAGATGGCATTTGACCTAGCTATGAAAGGATCTGTATCAGGGGACTAGCCGTGACGGGGGAGATTGGTTAAGTTCTTAATTCAAAAGAATACTTTGAAAAGCTACGTATGACACAGTTTTGGTGGTTTTCCTCCTTTCCACATCTGTAAGATGTTGCTTTAAATAGGATTTCACATATGTTTGATGAAACTCTGTGATGTCTGGACTTGATAAAGAAAAAGAAGAAAAGAAACAAAGATATCTCAAATTCATCCATAAAGGTGTAACAATTTACACCTGTGAAGGATTCTCGCAGTATGAATTAGGCTCAAGGAAATTAGGATTTCTCTGCTATAAAACAGTTTAACAAACTGAAAGCTGTAGATCTAACCTGAGGATAAGCAGAGTCCATGCTATTTTGTAAATTTTCTTGTTGGAATATCCTTCAGATCATCTTTACAGTGAAGCAGCGTTTAGCTCTTGTGGAATGAAGGAAGAATTATCACTTTAAAGTATATTATTTATAGATCTGTGTGGTTGTCAGAAAGCAATCAGAAAATAGAGTTGTCTGTAGGGAGCTATACGAGCTTATAATGATCTAGTGGCTCTGGGTTTGCCCCTTTCCTCTTCTCCCCAGTTCCTTGCAAAAAGGGCACAGTAAAGTACTAAGCACGTCTTTCTTTCAGCCACCACCCCTTGACCAGTCGAGAGAACAAGAAATGTATGCAGAAATGAATACTGAGTTGGGAAATTCTTCACAGAATCCCGTTATATTTCCAGTAATACATAGGTGGCCTTGGAAGTTTCCTGTTTAGACCAGTTAAACCAGCCCAGTTTAGACCATGGATTTGAAATGTAACCATGACAGGATCCTACCTTGGAATAATGTGAGTCAGTGTTCCTCAGAACACATCAGGTATCTCTTGAACTCATAGATAATCACCACTTGTTTTCAATGGTAACTTATTCCTGATGTTTATCTTGGGGGAATTTCAAGATGATCTCATAAATCTTCTTCATCTCATCCATTTATAGGATTGTTTTCCCCTGCTCTTATGTGCACTGCTAGATTCAACTGGCCCAAACCCTCCCTACAGTAACTGCTTTAAACCAGAGACCATTTTTTAATTGTGTTTTATAAATAAATAGCTTAGATCTTTGTGTAAGATTACGCATTAGCTGAATATGCTGAAAGAGAATAACTGATACTTCTATAGTCTGCCTGCAAGCACTTACTGTACTAGATGAACAGTTTCTTCTGATCAGACAAAATATAACAAGGAATTTAAAACCAGCAAATCTAAACCCAATCACAAGAGATGTAGTTCTAATGCTTTGCTTTTATCTGTCTGTTTAAGACTTGTGAAGATGAGTCAGTCATTTTAAGACAAGCCATACATTCAATCAAGGTCTTGCTGTGTTGCATGGAAATGCAGCAGCCCAGCAGACATCTCTGTGTCTCTCTGCAGCAACAGGACAGGAAAAAGACAGATTATCTATAGAGACTCTTTTCACCTGTTCTTATTAGAGGAACAGAAGAATTTTCATCGATAGCATGAAAAAACAAGGCCATGACAAAAGTCTATGAAGTTATGTATAGTCTCTAGATGTAGTACAACAGAAAGAGGATTCTAGGAACGGTCATGAGCCTGGTCATACATAAAGGCAAATACTTTTTGCCAAGTTATTAATTAATACAGCAATGCAAAACTTAAAGTAGCTCTGAAACAATTTTTCTAAGTTCCTAAGATGTCTAAGAACACATATCCTGAAAGAAACTGCTCTAATCAAATGGTGAAGAATCCTTCACTAAAGTTGGACACTTGCCTATGTTTCTCAAAAAAGTTTTAAAAATTAACATTTTATAACAGTTATGAAAATCACAACCACACTTTTTTTTCTCACTTGCTCTCTCTCCCTAGTTGTAGAAATAACTAAATGATCGTTAAAATCAGAATGTGTCTGTGTGCATACAAAGCTTACTGTAGGAAATCAAGAAGACCAGTTTTATATTTATGAATGCAGTGAGATCTGAACCTCATCCTTAGTTCTACAAGTAACATATTCCAAATGTAGTAAAGCTGTCTCTCTTGCTCATGGGGGAGCCTGGACTCATTTCATTGTTCTTGTGGAATGTAGCTGCTGTGTGAAGGTCCTGCTCACAGCTGGAGAGCCAATGGCTGGAGTTATTTCAGTACATGTTTGTTTGTAGACAAGGTCTAAAAAAGATAAAACTGTATTAAGTATCACAGTTACCAAGACCAGTCTCCCACATCACAGCTAGTCCCGTGATCCAGACCCTTTCATAGCTAGGTCAAACACCATCTTCAACCCTTTGTTTCTAGAGCTGCTGTCATAACTCCAGTATTTCATTCTTGCAGTAACCTGGTTTTTCCAGTCTAAAATCATTAAGGTTCCATTTTTACCCTTGCACAAGTGCTGTCTTTTACCCTAAACAGCTTGACCTCCTACTGTTTCCCCTCTTCCCCGGTGTATTTGTCGACAGGTTTATTTTTTCCCTCGATCTTCGTTTTGCTAGACTAAACAAGCTGCTCTATTTAAATATCTTAAAAGGCCTTTCATTCCCTAATGATCCTGCCAGCTCTTTTCTGAAAACAGTCCAGTTCATCCTTTCTATACATAAATGATTATGCAGTTTCCCAAAAGTGATTTCACTAGTGCCTGGACTTCCCAATTAGTACTGCTAAGAGTCTTGGGCCTGGATTAGCATTAGTGAAGGAAATGAGAAGGCACTACAGACAGCAAAGCAGTGGAGTGAGATGCTAGCGCTGGCTTTTGTTGCTAAGTAGAAAGCCTGCCATGGGGTGAACCATTTGAGGCTTTGTTTTTATTCCTAGCTGAGTGTTATGGTAACATAGTCCTGAATTCCTGAACTTACAGATCACTGTGGTCAGGCCTACTTCTGAAAAGGAAGTCCAGCCTTAGGCATAAGCAGACATTACTTGGATACCTAATAACACTGAAATGCTTGATAGAACCTAAAAGTAGTCGAGCACTTGTGCAAATTCGATGTTTTATCACAGTATTTCCCTCCTCTTGCTACAAGACCATCTTTGTGTCCCACTCACTTCCAGCTAGCTGTTCTCAAAGCAATGGTTGATTTTGCTTGGATAGAAAGATGGAGGGTTTTGCCATGAGCATCTGAAAAGAAGATTGTATAGAACTGCATACTATCCACCCGCTGTTAGCACTGTATGCTGCCTTGCTGCCTATCCTCTTGAACCTCATGGCCCAGGTTGTGGTAGCGAAACAGGTAGTTCTCTGCAAGTCTCTTATGGATCACGGAATTGTTATTACCAGTAAATCCTCATTAAGTAAAAGGATCTGCCTGAGCTACACCCCTCCTGCACATTTGTGCTGGCGTGAAGTCTTGGAGAGTTTTCCTGCAGTTTCCATCTCATCCTTTATTGATAAGGTGCTGTGGGGCCCCACAGAGATGGGAAGGCTGGAATCTGATACAGTTCAGGGTCATCCTAAGGACTGGGGCAAACAGAAGCACAGCAAGAGGTAACTCTCAGCCCTTCTAGAAATGGTGGCTATGAATGTACTTTGTGAATATGATACTCATTTTCTGAGAAAATTTCTCACTTTTCCATGTCATTATGAAGGGGGGGCGGGGGGGGGGGAGGGGAGAATCCACCTTGAGTGTATCTAGACAGATCTAGTTACAAAATCTGGTGAAAACTTGGTGTCATTTCTAGTAATGGTTAAATTCCTTTTTACTTTCCTGGGGCCCAGATGGCCTGGATGTTAACCATAAGGTATAACATCACAGCTTCTAATTGTTAATGTCTTTGGTAAAGCCAAAAATTCTACAAATGGATTTTAATATCTGTAATGCAAATATCATTGCAGAGAAGGTGAATTATAGCAATATGTGACAACTGGGCAAGATATCCTCAGCTGCTGAAAATTGTCACAGCTTAGCTGAAATCACATTATGTTAGCAAAGAATGTTCCACACACATTTAAAATACAGGAATAGTGAAGGTGTTAGGAACTTTAAATGTGTGGGAAGCAACTCAATGATTCACTTTGGTTTAGTGTTGGGAAGCCCCAGCTTAATGCATTGCAGATGTCCTCCAGACTATGTTAGAGAAACTGAATAACATACTCAGAATGTAAAACATATCAACCTCGAAAGAAGTGAAGCCATTGTTGTACATTACTGGCTGCAAGCACAGACCGACAAGCTTGTATCTAAAATACAGTACCTTCCAAAATAATTTCTACAGGCAGTAAGAAATAGTGCATTGTAAACAAAACATTTTCACTATTAACCTTTAAAAAAGGAAAAAGGTTCAGCACAAAAAGTGAGCAGTTGAATCTCTGATGATCTAGGCTTTTTCTTTTTTAAGTGTTAATTATCAAGAAGCTCAAGGGTGTTCAGAAGAATAACCCCATGATCACTCATTTTAAAGCAACTTTGGCTTTCCTTTTGTTTTCAATTTGTTCCAGTCGCATTCTTTCTAAGTGGGAAAAATAAACCAAGTATTTCTAAGATATAAATAGTTTAGGATGAGATGAGTAATTAAGTGAGAAGAAACCAGAGCTGATTGGTGATAGATCTAAGTGACATTACAGTGAAATTTCATTCTTTCCTACTAGCTCAGAGTTGAGGAGGTGATGATTTTATGAAACAATGCTCCATAAAAATACAATGTATTGCAGAACATTATTATACCTTCAAAATAAAAAGCAACTACAAACACATAAATACAAAAATTACCTTTTGGTTTACAAAAGAAGTGCAAACTGTGGCACATTAGGTCATTTCAAGAGTTTTTCCAGGTGTTCTTGCTGCAATTTTGGACCTCAGGAAACCAGCCACCTCCACACTAAATAAACCTTACTTTTCTCCAGCTGTCACCAGTTTTCCCTCACCTGTCTGCTTTGAAACCTGCTCCTTCTCACCAGTAGGAATAGTAGCTGGTAAGAAGAAGGCACATTTTTCAAAGTTTGGCACCCTTCTTATTATATCTTTAATATTTTGGGTTTCTTCCCTCAAAGCACAGAGTACAAAGCCAAATGCCATCAAAGAATCAAGCAGTTTATGTCTCCTCTTTACTCCAATGTTAATAGTGCTCACATTCCAATAACAGAATCAGTAAATACATGTAAAATATACATGTAAATATGTATTTTTGCTTTATTGAATTAATTGGTTATTCGGATAAGTTATTTTAATCTCTTTTTAAAGAATTATAAATAGGCAATAATTGAAACAAAGCACACTGGCTCTACATTGTCCTGCCATACTCCATTTTTACTTTTACCTGTAGCCTGAGTATCAATGTGTCTACTCTGGTAAAATAAAAGCACTTAAATGAACAGAAAAGAAATGATTAAGGCACCCAGGATCTTCTTTTGCCATCCACCTAACATGCTTAAATTTTCTTACAGGGTGAAAGATCTATGCTATCCAAGTATACACTGAAAGCCACTTTACATCACTGGTGGAGAGAATATTTTAAAGGTTAGAGATCAAAAAGTGAGGCCTAATTTAAAGGAGCAGGTGCCAAGGAAAGAATATAATTTATCATTGTTACTGGGGAAAAGGGAGTCACATTCATGTCACCTGGTAGGAGAATGAAGCTCATTGATAAAAACTGTATGCTCTTCCTCTATATTGTACAACAGTTTTGTAAAGTCAGGTTCAGGGAACAGGCTTATTGTTTATTATTCCTAGATGAGCCATAGATTACTAGGGGAGCCTTATCTACACAAGTTTTACTACTGCAAGGTTTTACAGAATTTCCTTAGTGCAGATGAACAACCTTATTCAAATATAGCTTGTTCTAGCAGCTGTATGAGCTATTTCAGTGTAGCATTTACATATGGGTGTCCACCCAAGAGCCTTTCCTGCATATAACTATTTTGGTGAAACAGAACACTTCTAATCAAAACAGTAATAACAGTAAAACCTTTTAAAGTATATCAGATTTGAATGACCTTTTGATTCTCAATAGTCCCGCAGTGGAAACTTCTCTCTCTTCCTTTTTAGGAAATGTTCATCAAGATTAATTTATCTCATAGAAAGATCATCACGGGGAAACAATAGTTTGGACAATAGCAGTCTTGCAACCTCAGTCATACAACTGATGTGAATGTCAAATCTATTGACACAAAAGTCAATGTGAAAAAACATAAAATTATCAAAACTGGGAATGCTGGAAGGTTAAATGTAAAAATAGTAACCTTAAGCTCTAAAACAAGCCAAGTATCTGTATTATTTAGAAGCACCATTGAAACTATTAAGTAATGCAGGAGCACTATCTGGGGTAAAGCAAGCTCAGGTTCAGTTACATTTCCTCCTGTTATTGTCAAAGAATACTGTTAGAGAATATACAGATGGTGCTGAGTTTAGAATGATTACGTAATGAACTTGTAATGGAAATTACACTTAGCTGGAGAGCTGTTCCATGGGAAAGCTTTTCCTCTCCTTGGATTTCTGCTGGTTGTAAGGTATCATCTCCTTGCCAGTCACAGCAACATCTTTCTTCTTGTCTGAAATGAGGATGACTGCAAAGGAAAGGGGAAAGATAGTGAGGTTATCAACTTCTGTCAGTAGGATCAAGTACAGTAGGTGAAAAGGACCTCTTAAGTGGGTTTCTGTGCTCTATCTTGACAAAGACTACATGGACTGCGCTTCTCTTTTGTCTTAGTAGCAAAAATATTACATATATGTCAACTAGTCCATCCCATAGGCTCGTGGAAGCAAAGTGGTCATCTTATAGAATTATAGAATTGTCAGGATTGGAAGGGACCTTAAAGATCATCTAGTTCCAACCTTGAGACACAAGGAGAAAATGCCCCAGTTTCTCTGACCTGGAGGCTTGAGCCCTCCCTCTGGTGACCAGCTGCCGTCTTTTGTCTCTAACTTCATTTCTGAACCATCTTCACTTTGATCTGTGTTTATATTGACAAAAAGAATCTCTATAAAATAAATGAGGAAAGTTCAGCTGTATAAACCTGCAGGCTGCCTCAGCAAGAGCCAGAAGCAACAACCTTGAAGATAAAAATCTTCAGCATATTCCATTAATGTACAGAGCCAAGTAAACTGGCATTATTTCTGTCTTCAGCAGTTCTTACAAACAAAGTGAATATATACTTCCACATGGACAGACAGCAAAGGCTACATATATTCTCTCTTCTGTGCACACCTATACTTTTATTTGACCTGACTTCAACACCAGTCTTGCAAATATTAATTTGTGTTTAACTTCAAATATAGGAGAAACCTATTGATGTTAGGTCATGTTTGCAAAACATTGTTAGATCAGGGTACCTACTGTATCTGTTACATCCATGCCAGCCCACTGTAATATGAAGAACTATGTTAATATTCCAATTCTGCTTCTGGCTTTTTGTATAGAAAAAGTTAGTAGGTCATGGAATTACCACTTAGCTGCAGTGTGTGTGTAAAAAAAAATAAATAAATCCACACTGTCATGCTCTGAGACAGCCTTTTAAGGAACAGGGCTGAATCCCACCTGTATCTATTCAGTTAGCTCCCAGATGGTAAGAAAAGAAGTGGCATTGAGAGCAGCTAATGCTGCTCCTCATAGAAAAGCTCTGGTTTAAGGAATGCTGACAGGGTTATGCTCCTGGCTGAGTGACCAAACAGGCTTAGAGTACCTCCTGACAAAGTGGCAGCAGAACTTTTAACACAGGGTCCTAGCTGTTGTCTTTTGCTAGGATTTCTCTCAATATTGAACTATTGGCCACTCATAAATAGGTACTTCAGAAAAGGAATTATATGAACATAGGAAGTTCCATCTAAACATGAGGAGGAACTTCTTTACTATGAGGGTGATAGAGCACTGGAACAGGCTGCCCAGAGAGATGGTGGAGTCTCCATCTCTGGAGACTTTCAAAACCCGCTTGGACGTGTTCCTGTGTGACCCTCTCTAGGTGAACAGGCCCTGGCAACAGAGTTGGACTGGATGATCTCCAGAGGCCCCTTCCAGCCCCTATAATTTCATGATTCTGTGATATGGTATCTCTAGTTAGAACTGTGATGATGCATTGCACCGGCTGGCTTACATGGCAATGAGGGACCCTGCTCCAGTGCCAGGCTTGATGGAAAGCTCTTGGGTATATACATGTTTATACTCTGATTTGCTTTCTGCCCCAATAAGTGACTGAGTGAGTCAATGCCCAGGATCAAGTTTGTTTCCCTTGGTGGGAGCACAGCAGTAACATTCAATGTGCTTCTTGTCTCATTCTGCTGTTGCTTCACTGCCTGAGAAGACATACAGAACATGCTCGTTTATGGACCTGCTTTCACCTCCATTTCTTCCTACACTGTTATTCATGAGGTGGGAACACAAGGTGGCTTATGCAAATATTCCACTGTGTAAATCAGTCTGGCCTTAAAACTGAATGCTAAAATGCAACTTGTAAGTAAGCACATATGTCTAAAACTTATACTGAGGTGGAATTACTGCTCTGTTCTAAAATGTTTATTTTTAAATAATGCAAACAAACTAGTGTTAGCTTGAGACATTTTCACCTCTTACTTTATTTGTAAGAAAAAGAAAACATGCTAGTAGTGCTAGCAAACATCAGAGCTAAGCAATTTCATAGGGTGATTATACAACAGAGTTCTGGAAACCTTCTGTCTACTGCAGCTCCTAGATATTAACACAAGCAGCAGACTAAACATTTGTACCCTGTTTGTACAGCCAGCTGACAAATGAAGGTAATTAATGGGCAGCTAGAAGGTGGAAGAGTCTGGAAAATACAAAAACTTGTCATCCTGAAATGCATAGTAGTGAAGCCAGAATATTGATTTAACTGAATTACTGTTGCTAAGTAATCTTGCATAATTTTACATTAGGTATTGATGTTTACAGCTTATTATTTTTTCCTATTTATTTTCTATCAAATTTTCCTTCTGAACATTTATTGCTAGCTGGACATTATAAAAAAAAAAATCCTATGTGAAGTGCAGCTATTCAAGTCAACTGGTAAGAGGACTTGACACTCATCAGGTTTTTTTTAACCTAGGTTTCAATTATCTTTCGTTTGTAATAGGGACTCTGCTAGTGGATAATTACAATGAATGCACTTAGTGAAATTAAAATCAATGACATCTGTGTCTTTGCTCTTTGGGGAAATTGACAATAGAGGCAAAAAAAAAAGATTTTCCAAATACTCTTTTGGAAGGGGCTTATCCTAAATGAAACGGGAAAGTGGAGATGCATGACTGTATACCACTTGCATTACTCTGGGCTGATTGCTTTCTCTAAAATCCACAGTGATGTAAAGTGAACTGATCGTATTTGGCCTTAACTGTAAAGTATCTTCCAAATTCACAGTTCTCTGCAGGCCACTCAGGGCATCTACTCTTCTTTGGAATTAGGGGAGGAACACTCTGGCTTCATCTTTCAAGTCAACTTTGTTAGAAAATGTACTGCTTGTCTGGAAGGCTATCAGCCTATGGCCTGTTAGGTACAGAAGATGACAATCATGGTTTGTAGTAAAAAGTGATGTTTACAATGGTATGGCCTAACCTGACCTACTGCCTATCCTGTCTGGCAATTTCCATGGTTATCCCAAAAACTTCAGCAGAAAATATCTTTTTATAAAGGCAGCCAATTCAAATTTAAGGAGTGCAAAACAGACTGAGTTTTCCGTGCCTGTGGTGAACTGCTCCAGTAGTTATGTACCTCTCCATAAAAAATATATTTTATTTCCTGTTTAAAATTTGCTGATTTAAACTTCAACCAATCCATTTTGCTATGCCTATGTCTTTATACAAGGAACTCTTTAATCTACCTTCAGCGCTGATAAAAAACATTCTGTCTGTGGAGTGGGAATCACAGAACGGTAGCGGTTGGAAAGGACCTCTGGAGATCATCTAGTTCAACCCCCTGCTAGAGCAGGATCACCTAGAGTAGATCACACAGGAACAAGTCCAGGAGGCTTCTGAAAGTCTCCAGAGATGGAGACTTCACCATCTCTCTGGGCAGCCTGTTCCAGTGCTCTGTCACTCTCACAGTAAAGAAGTATTTTCTCATGCTGAGGTTGAACCTCCTGTTTTCCAGTTTATGGCCATTGCCCCTAGTCCTGTCACTGGACACCACTGAGAAGAACCTGACCCCATCTTCCTGACACCCATGCTTTAGATATTTATAAACACTAACAAGATCCCTCCTCAGCCTCTACTTCTCCAAGCTAAGCAGACTGAGCTCTCTCAGTCTTTCCTCATATGGTAGATGCTCCAGGCCCTTAATCATCTTAGTGGCCCTGCGCTAGACCCTCTCTAGTAGTTCCTTCTCCTTCTTGAACCAGGGAGCCCAGAACTGGACACAGTATTCCAGGTGAGGCCTCACCAGCACAGAGTAGGGGGGGAGGAAAACCTCCCTCAAGATTAAAAGGTATAAGTGTAAAGCTCAAAAACAGTGGATTGGATATCTCCAGTTTTCCTGGAGAGGCATAAAAAGATACATTTCATTAGTTGCTAAATTTTATCACACTCAAGAGAGCTTTCCAAGATTATGACAACACAAACACATTATTGGATCATGTTATTAGATGAATCCTTATGTAGATTATATCTTTCTTCACAGCATCTTTCTCATGGTTTTATTGTGTGATTTTAAAGATAAGTATTCACATCTTACTTTAGAATAGCTACAGGCATTTGTATGTGTGAGTGTGTTGGCTTCTACAGGGGAAGCTAACATTACTCTCTAAAAGAATGTTTCTCTGAAGAAAATCTTGGGGATGTGCACATCAAGACACTGTGGCAGGTTTTACTTTTCATTCATGAAAGGTGCTCAGGCTGCATTTCAGCCATTGTAGCATAATGGTAAAAGGAATTCCTAAATAGTATAAAAGTAATTTCTGTCCTTGTGTTTGTTGGGGTTGTTTTTGTTGTTGGATTTTTTTTGTGTGTGTTTGTTTGTTTGGGTCTTAGAAAGGAGAAAACTCATTGCTGGGGGTAGTTCTTGTCAGCAGCGAGAGGAGCAGTGATGGCTGCTTGAGCCAGGTCCCAAAATGGTGGCAGCACACCACTGGCACATACCAATAATGGAGGGGAAAGGCTTGACAATGCTAGGGCTGATATGCCTGGCTTGCAGAGTTAAAATAAAACAAACACTGAAATTCAATAAACTGATCAAACGTGATCAAGAGGAGTCTCTCTCTTTTTCCCACTCCTCCTGCTGCTAGCTGTGCTCCTCCTTTCTTACACCTGTCCCAGCACACTGCTGTGATGTAATTTAACTCATTAGTATGGCAGACACCTATTCAACTTTTAATTGTGGCTTTTTTGGGTCTGATTTTTTCCATTTTAGCTAATTTAGGAATTGGCACATAAGGGCTCTGCCAAGCACCAGCACCAGCCTGACAGTGCAGAGGGAGGGGAGACAGGTGAGTGCGCACACCCCCTTTGGCAGTGGTGAGCTTTAAATCCGTCTCCAGTGCCTTTCGAAACCGTACTCTTAAGTTTTAATCAGAGATGAAAAAGTACATGTAATACCTTGAAACAAAGAGCCCTGTTGCGGATCCAGAAGGCAGCACGGCAGTGGGAGCCTGGAGAAGCTGGGGCTGCCAGGAGATGGGGAGAGAAGTGGGTTTCTCTCAGGGCACCCGCTGCTTCCACAAGGGCCTTGTGGAAGGCCCCTTCCACTCGCCCCTTCCCGCCCAGTGAGGTGAAGCAGGGGCAGCTTCAAAGCAGCCCAGCAGGTGGGGGCAGCTCCAAAGCAGCCCGGTGGCCGCCCCATCATCATGGAGGCCGCTGAAGGAACGGCAGGGCTGCAGCAGCAGCCCAGCCATGGGTGGTCGGCCCCGGGGGCCAGTGCGCAGCACCCTGGGGAGAGCCTCACCCTCAGCACCAGCAGCCGAGGCGTTGGGTGAAGGGCTGGGCCAGCCTAATTCTGGGGGTTTGCCCACTACAGACAGCAAGCCGCAGCTGAGGGAGGAAGGGCAGCCCAAGACCCTGGCAACCTCAGGAGGAGAAATGAGAGTACCTGGAAGACATTGCAGCAGTAAGAATCTTTACTTTTTTTTTTTTTTTTTTTTAATTTTACAATTTTTTTTTTAATGCCTTCTAATTGACATTCTCCTTTCCTTCATTTGCTTTTGACTGCTGTGGGTATTTACCTGTGCCCAAGGACAGGGAGGGGGAAGCGTCCTTCCTGAGCGACAACCTGAGGGTTCCACTGTAGAGCTCACAGGGGCGAAGCAACTTTACAGCTTCATCCTGGCACGACCACCCGTTCAGCTGAGCTGAAGGCCACTGCCGGACCACATTCAGGCCCAGCTGCTGCCTCAGGGCCTGCCTGAGGCTTGCCAGCAGTAGAGCTACACTTTACAGCAAAAAAAAAAAAGCCAGAAGTTGTGCAGCTGCTGCCCCTGTGCATCTCATCTGTAACTGGACACTTGAAAGGTGAATGTTGTTCAGCCTTCATGAGTGGTAAGCTCACAGCCCCTAACATCATGTAGGATCTGTAATACCTTCTCAGCATGTCTGGCTTTAATGATAGATTCAGCCACATGTAAAGAAATTGTAGGCATTGATTAAAGTTTCAGGTGGCTATTTTTATCTTATGCTTACGACGTTTACCTGCTGGGTAAAAAGGCCAGAAGTTATTGAAAGAAACACATGCAACTTATAAATGACACCAAAAAACTTCCCATGGTATGCATGTAGCTGTTACAGAAAGACTATCACACTGGATTGTGAAAACAGAAATTATTTACAGAAATTGCAGTATGTTTTTCTGTGTGTCTTCTTACTTCTAGAGTTTTGTTGCTGTTGCATGTTTAAATTGAAGACTTATATTCCTGGGCATTTTTTATTTTGCCCTTACTTGCTTTTGTGCTGCTACTTTGTGTCAGCCTGTTGCTTCCATTAACTTAATGTTTTTGAGGTAAAAAACCCCTATATTATCATTCGCTGTTGCTTGGTGTCTTCATAATTCTATCACAGGGCATTTCAAGACTGATCAATCGTATCTAAAAGTGTCTATAACCACAATTTTGTTGTGGCAGAGGAAGAATCCTAATTATATCCTGCATAAATACTTTCATACAGTACAGTAGCTCTAAGCCACATGTAAAATGGCTGCTAATCAGTTGTGTGGGTCTGGTGATGAAAAAAACCACAAAAACAAAGTTGACTGAAACCAGAAATGAAAGAGAATAATATTCTTATGACAGTTTAGATAAGGTTGACAAAAATACTTGGTTTTGCTTACAGACTTAAGCCTTTACCCTTTCTTGTGTCCTGATGTACTCAGTGCCCTTTTCCCCAGAATGCTGCTGGTCTGGCAGTGCATGTTTCACTAGTATTTGCAAACTACTTCTATGTGGTTTCTAATGACTCTAAAAAGTAGAAACACCAGAGCATTGTACTTGAAATATATATTTCTCTCTGTTAAATAGAAAATGAACATTATAAACCAAATAGCTGCTAGTGAGCAGTCTGAGATTTGCTAACATTTTATTTTAAATGTTATTTTCAAAGCTGTGCCATGTTTTATTGTCTACATTGAGGAGTGAGTGCATGACTACTTTAGGATGTTTTCTACTGTCAAAATAATGACAGCATCTTTGGTAGAACAGACGCTGAAGACAAAGGCCGAATTGAGGCAGAGTCAGGACTGTTGTAGCACATCAAACAACTCTGTGAGGTGTTGGCAGGCCTGCCTGAAACAAGGCTCATGTGAATGTGTTTGGCTTGGTAATCATGGAGGCTAAAAATTGGTAATTCCATTCATTTGTTCAGTTATGTTCTCAGGCTTTAGAGTTTGTTTCCAAGGTTTTCTCTGCAGTCATGAGGGATATAAACATAAGGCAAAGAAGGTATAAGGGCAGATATTCCAATATAGCAAATGACTCCAGGACTTAGGGCTGAAAGCACCCTTTATATATAGAAGGATTTACAACAACAGTTGAGAGTTGGCAGTGCTGGTGAATGGTCTGTTCAATTCCAAGTCTTTTGCAATGACAGAAAGACTGTCCAGGTAATGCTCTTTACCCATCTCTGTTATTCTTAGCTACTATTGCTGTCATCAGGCAAGTAATGGAATGCGTGTGGTAGGAAAAAAAAAGATGTGAAAGGAACTTGGGCTGTAAATGGCTACTGCTTCTATGAAGTGTTGTTACAGGAGCAGCACCTGCTCACAAAGTCCACTTCAGTTGCCACGCTGGGACACAGATCATTTGTGGTGTATAATCTTACCAATTTTTTTCCTACCATTTTCCATGTACTGAATATGTCTCCAGGATAATTCATCTTTCACAGCCTGACGTGAGTCTGAATTTAGTATTCACTTGCTCTTCTAATTATTTGGAAACAAAATGTGGTCATCAGCATAAATATTTTAATGCTATGAACTTCTATATTCATTCTGTGGTTTTAAAGGTTTCAGTAAGTGATTTGGACCTTTCAAGTAGCCTCCTGCCATTAATGGAGTAAATAAAGGATAAAATTATTTGCAGTCTAACCTCTTTGTACACACCTGCATTTAAAAATACAGACACCTCTTCCAGTCAATAAAGTTCCTCAACTGCAGCATGTTGGAACTTGGGGAGAGGAGGTGGGGAAGGGCACAGCAGGGCATTTATCATGTCATGCCTTTCCTGCTTCTATGTTCGTCTGTAGGAATCCACTACCCAGTGCTGGCAGAGATGGCCTTCTGGGCTAAGGAGACAGTGGACCTGGCCCAAAATGGCCATTCTTGTGCATAAAGATTGAGGGCATTCTGCCACTTAACAAGACATTTTTTAATATGAGAATAAATACTGATTGCACAGCTAACCTGAAAGAGTTAAGTTTCATTTAGCTTCTTTTACAAACTGCTTCTTAAAGTCTTTTCTGTTTGCTCATCTCCACTGGATCTTACACAGAGACATTGTGTTGCTATGGAAAATAGTGAGCAAGCAATAACAAATGCTTCCTCACATAGAAGAAAAGCACCCTGTTAACCATCAGCCACGCAGATAGGACCAAGAGTAGAAAAGAAAATACAGGGGAAAATATGAAACCAGTTCCAGCTCTCGTTCTGTCCTTAAGAGAAATGCGACCTCGTTTTTTCTTTCAGCGCGGCACAGTGGCATTCCTGTGATCCTCGAGAAGATGGTCATTTGCTGATAGCAATTCCATTGCTTGAGGATACTCACCACAGTCATGAGTATTATTCTGTAACAAGAGATTTTGAAAAGCCTCGCCTGAGTTAGACTTCACATATGCACATCTTATACTATGCCAAAAAGAATAGAAGGATTTTTTTCTTCTCTGATTTTCTTAGTCCCAAGAAATTTCTTCACAAGACATATGTGGGAATATAATACCCTCAATCCAGTCAGACTTCATCCTGCCTCAAGACTCTGAAAGCATTGGAGAAATATAAATTAGAAAAATTTGACATTGGCCTTGATCTTTACTTTGCCACCTAAGATGCTTTCCAGGGTCAGCCTTGAAATTCAACACAACACCAGTCTGTTGAAAGAAAGCAAAAGTTGCACAGTAGAGCTATTTTATTTTAAAAAATACGACCGTTACAGCTTAATTTTTTTAAATGGTCACACAGGACCCAACCTATTTTTGAACAACTGAATCTTTTCATTCTAAAGTCTCTGCCTTTTTTCCATCTATCTGCAGTTTTCCCTTTATAATGTTCTTGACTAAGCAAAGTTAAAGTCAATATTCGTACAGCATACTGAAGCTGACATTGTAGGTCTTTGTTTCGAGAGGCAATTTGTGTTGTGACTTGCTAAGAACAGACCACAGTTGCACTGTTGTTCTTACTGAAGACAGGGAAAAAAACAGGCCACATCCTATAGGACTTAAAAAGGAACTTTGCCTCAGTTAATCTAAGAACAGTCAGAAATGGAGGTTAGCAGTTTTGTATTTTTCGCAGTGTACTCTAAAAAACCCGTATCATCTTTTTTTGCTGTTCACGCATGATTCAAAAATGTCTAAATCAAATGTAATGCAAATGTAAAACCTCAGCTAAAAATATACAGCAGAAATTCCTTCAATATAACGTTCCAATAGAATGTGAAATGAAACCCTACTAAATAGAATTAAATTTATACTTCTTACTAGCTGAAATTAAGCTAATTTGCGTTAACAATGTATGGTCAATAAGATGGTCTGAAAAATGCTCACCGCCTTGTGAACTTATCTGCAGCAGCAATTGTACCACATCAGTCTCCCCAAATCAGCAACATATCTATTTGTCAAAAGAATTAAATCATAAAATCCGGAGTCTCTAGTAATATGGGATTCCTTTGTCTTTTTCTAGTTTTAGATGCTCATGTAAATGAATAGCTGACTTCTCTAATTTCTTCCTGCTACCAGGAGGCAGTATTACCTTGTAAGGAGTGTGGTAATCCATCCATGCATATAAACTTCTTTTGGTAACACATCTCCATTTCATCTACATTTTTTGAGAACTTTAACTTATCCAAAGAACACTCAGGCTGCATTTGGAGTGCAGCATCCACAATGCTTATTTTAAAAACTAATTTCTAGCTGCATTGCCAGAAGAAGATGAGGTCTTGGGGTATGCCCATGCTTATCTTTTGAGTCAGTATACGAAACAGGATTAATAAGAGACTTTTACTAACCTTTAGTCACTGCTCTGTCTGTAAGCATAAATGTTTTCCAGTGACTGATTTAGATAGACTAAGTTCAAGTTTGTAAGCTTGACTGCTTTAATTTAGTTTCCTGCACCAGAAAAATTAATTAGTCGTCATTACTTACCAGGAAGGTGTAACAAGGCAATCCTGCAGATAAAGTAACATAGACTTCTCTGAACATCAAAAACATACAATAATATTTTACTTGTCCCTTGGTAGGGAATCAAAGTGAATCTTGGGTACTCCAGTTCAAACCACATCACAGCTGAAGTGTCCAAAGAGAATCTTAAGTTTCAGATTCAACCACTGCTATGTAAAACAATGCCACAGAAACATTCCCTTGTCAAACACAATTTTTATAGCCAGACGAATAGCTCTTTCAGGCAATGAGCAATCAGTTCAAATATATACCTTATTCCAAATAAAACAGAGATCCACTGTATATCTATTCATGGAGGGTACTTAGTTTAGACTCTAATCTCTAGGAATTAACATAATTTGAAGGCACTCAAGAGAACAAACACTCAAATTACAGACTGTTAAAATAGGAAATATGCTGGAGTTCTACTGGCACACAGTGTTGGACGCTTCTCCAGTTATGCTGCTGTCCAAATATAACTGCTTTGTTTATTAGCTTGAAAGGCATTAAGGGTCACATTTTCTATATATGAACTGAGATGAAGGCTGCAGATCTAACTGTGAAAACAAAAAAGATGGGAGGCCTCAAGAGTATGCCCTCTAATCACATGTGTGGAAAGGTCTTCTATGGGTATACCATGATGGCTATAGGGACAGAGCTGGCTTTACATGGAGGAGGGGTAGATACTGGATCTCTCTCTTCTGTTAAGTCTTGAGCTGCTTCCTACTTTTCCTTCTTTTACAGTCTAATGCCTCAGGAGATTACCCTAGTTATCCCAAAAAGCAGTTCAACTCCAGATGGGAACAAAGCAGGCCAGAATTACGGTAGTGTCTCCCTCAGTCCCTAGAAAAGCTGAGCGCATGTGAAGACAGATCACAACCATAACAACTCATACAAGCTCAGTCCTTTCTGTCTTCTCCTGTTGTGAGCAGAAGATTTTCCAGACTTCATGAAGCAGGATGAATATCAAAGCATTCTATGATTGATGTCCCTGTCCTCTAGTTTCCTGAGTTTTGTTCACAGCTGAATAGGAAAACATTTATTCTCAGGGTTCTTGCTCTGCAAAGCAACTGGAGTTCTTCTTTCTGACACTCTTCCGAATCACTAGAGCAGGCTCAAGCAGTCTTGCAAAGAACCTGTCCTGCATAGAGAGATCAAAACATTTAACCTTATCTACTTCAGCAGGAAACTGAAGGATTGTCTCCCATCTAAAAATCCTTTATTTTCTCCTATCTTCCTTAATGTTGTCTTTGACCCCTTTTGCTGCAGGACAAGAACTCCAGTTTTAACTTAATGTGCTATCTTTTCTGAGTCTGAAAACGAAGGATATTTTGCCCTAGTTACACCAGTCTAACTGTAGGCTTTCATTACAGACATTAAATTTTAGAACAGCTTTTCAATTAGCAGTTCCCAAAATGAACTAAATCAAATAACACATTAAAAAATAAAGCAAATTATTTGCTTAGAAAGCATAAGTTGTCTTTATATCAGGTTGAATTCACATCTCAGGTTGTACAAAAAATACCCTGCTTGTGTAGATAGGATCTCTGAATGTGAATATCAGGCAACGAGAAAGACTATATTTTACTTTAAAAACATCACAGTTTGGGGAAACCTCACTGAAAATGGTTAAAGGCCTTGAACCTTGCTGGCTAGCACTCTCTGCAGTTTCTGGTGCAAGTCCCATGAAAGGAAACAAAAGTATCCCTGCATTTGGGTACCAGAGGAGGAATTTATTGTCTCTCTTCTTCACATAAAGCTGTGGTCCCAATCCTCAAGCCAAAACATCTACTGCTAGGAAAAGCTGTTTGAATGGTGTTTCAGTAATTTTGCATAATTCAGGCCTGCACATTCACCTGGACTCCAGAGCAATTTGAGGCTTGGAAATGGGACATTAGAGCTAAAATAACATAAATGGAATGACACATGTGACCTTCCAGGATCTAAAAGTCTTCTGCCCTCCAGGTCCCTAACTTATCCAGGAAATTATCCTTTTTATAATGTTGACATTCACATACACAAATGGAAATCTGTAGTGTTTTCACAGACCTGACACTGAAAGCCACACGAAAGGGAGCAGCAGTATCAGAATGAAATGAAGTGCTAAAGGAAAGAATAATAATAATATTGAATTGCATTTATTGTTCTTCTTTAGTTTTCTGTTATGCAATGTTTCTATGAAAAGATTGAAGTTCAGTGTTTCACATGTATTTAACAGCTGGTTAAACACCATGTAAACCCATGGCAGTGGCCAAATGCACCTCATTAAGGAAAACCTGTGACTACTGTCCTAATTAAGTCTTAGACTTTTCTATGTACTATCGTGGATTAATTCTCCAGAAACTTTTTCAAGAAAGCAGCCATCCCAATTAAGCGTGTCCCAACTAAATGAAATATATTTAATTGAAATAACCACCTCTCTCTGTGATTCTTTATATTGTTTGAAAATGTGTTTTTAATAATGCTGTTTGCAGGACAGCAGAGGGCAAATGTTTTTACAAAGTAAAACAAAAATACTGACACTGTAAAAGAGAATTCTTCATGACACCTGTCAGTATTTGATCCCGTGGCTGACAATGTCCCCCTTTTTTTGACTTTCTTTATGTACTAACCCTTGCCAGCATCCTGGCAACACTGACTTCATCTTCTGCAGAGTGCTACAGGCCAAGTATTTTTTACCTCCCTTCTTTCACCCCCTGAGGTCAAATGTTCATTTACATCTCTTTGAAGCAGTCTATTTCAGTAACAATTCTTGCAACAGGATTATGTTAAATAAAGCAAAGTTGATTATATTAGAAACTAGAGAGTGGAATGAAATGAAACAAAAGTTGAACAGAACAACCTTTCCTGTATCTGGTAACTGCACAAAGTCTAGCCCACCAGGTTACAATCTCATAGTTATTACTGATATATTCAAGCACACCAGAAAAATGTATCTGTGCTTATCTGACCTTTCTTCTCATAATATGGTCCACAGATCTGTTGTAACAGGAACTTCAGCCAGCAACAGCTTCAGGGAAGAACAGGTCTGGCAGTCATGAACTTCAAGGAAATGCTTCATCTTTTGAATCTCCCTTCAGCTGAGAAAACTTTCCCTTGTTAGGAGAACTGAAATATTTTTTTTCAAGTGGCAGGTTGTGTTAAATATATTTTGAGGACATGAAACCCAAACAACTGTTTTGCCAACTGCAGAACATAGCTAATTCCGCCCAGTGATGACAGCATTCCCAAGCCTTTGCGTGGCAATTCCAGCTTTCTGCTAGATGTGTCAGAATATGTTGTCCTTATGACCTGATAAAAGGAAATATTTAGCTTAGCCCACACACACTTTTGCATTTCCCTTTATGGAAGCTCCACTGATCTGTCACGGGGAAAATACTTTTCTCAAAGGAGAGAAACAGAATTATTCTTTCGATATAGCAATTCAAAATTAGGTATTATTGTATTTAATCCTGCCATAAGGCAGAAAACTGCACAGGCTGAGGCTGGCTTATCAGTACGTAGGATTTGATGTACGTGTTGGTACATTGTAGTCTTTAATAGAGAAGGCAAGGATACTCTGCCTTCATATATTCATTGCTTTTAAAATTGGACTTAGGTGCTTCACCCAGAGTTCAATATTCCTTCAATTTCTTTAACTGGTGATGTTCAGAAAGTTAAAAGAAAAAATGATTGTTAGAATCAAGTGTATAATAGTTGGTCTCATTATAGGAATCTGTCAACTTGACATTCAAAAGCCTATCACACTAAATAAATGCCATCACTCAAAAGCACCAATCACGATGGAAAGTGCGAGGGCACCCATGACAGTGTTTTGATCTGCGCATGGCTCAGAGTCTGTTTAAAATTTTGCAAGATTGGAGTGAGATTGGTGGCCTACAAAATGCTTTACTACTGGCACGTGAAGGAAACTGTTCGGGACAGGGAATCCAGCTCTTTACAGGGCTGCATTCACGGGATATGGTTCATGTTCATCTTGGTTATTAAATCAAACTGTCACATCCAGTACCAGTCTCTTATCCACTGGAGGAGCTCTGCTCTCTCGTTCGAGTGACTGTTCTCAGAATCAAATTGCAGAAATCTCTTCAAAATGTCTTATTTCCCACACGTGCCAATTGTGGGAGCACATGATACATAACCAGAACTGACAGGAGACAACAGCCACACAGGAAAAAAAGAGTGAGATACACGGTGTTTTGAAAGAGGAATGGAGGGCCAGAAGTGAGACCAAGGAAGAGCAGGCATGACAGCCTTAAGACAGATTGAAAGAAGGGCAAAGTCATGGAAACAATGTCATACAAAGAGAAGGAAACTAAAAACAGGGAGTAGAAACTATTCCCTATATTTAGGGTAGGAAGGAGGGGTTGAAAGACAGTAGAACCAGGAAGAAAAGACAAAGGAGAGTGAGGGGGTTAGGAAAGTGATGTTATAAGTGGTATAATAGAAAACCACTATAGAGGAAGCTAAGGGAGGATAAGAGACTGAAGCAAATATCACTAAATGGGAAGAATGAGTAAGGAAAGGGGGAGTTTACATCATACTTTAATTAACTGTTGATGAAAACAAAAAAAATAGAAGTAGAGAATGAGGAAAATGTTTGGGGAATGATAAGAAAAAGAGAGCATGTGAAGCCATTGGGACATAGGGAAGAAGAGTAGACAAGAAAGGAAACTCTAATGCAGATGAGAAGCATAGGCAAAAATAAAAAGATACTTCCAAACCAGAAATAAGAAAAAAAAAAAAAATTAAAACCAACTTTCTTGTCTTAATCCGTCAGCTTAGGAGGAAGAGATGAGGTGATTCATTGTTCACTTATTCTTTGCTTTTGCAAAAGACTGCCCAGTGTTTGCAAATTACAGAAATAGCAGAGTAACTTTTGTTACCACAGCGCATGCTGCTGCAAAGCTAATCCTCTTCTAGATGCCCACGTTAATTCCTCCAGAGATGACCTTGCCATGCACAACTACATTGAAGGATCAATATAAATGCATCCAAATGTATTAGAAATTTTCCATTTACCCTCCTAATCAGCTTTAGATTAGTCCTGTAATTGTAGTGACTGACACTTTGTCTGAACTTTTCCACAGTGAACCACTCATCCAGGCAACTATTCACCAAACTTACCTGAACACACACCAATATTAATTGGCACATACATATGAAGTAACAAGAGATATAAACACAACATAATCCTTGTGATGGAATGTAATCCTCAGTGTTACAGATGAAGAAGCTGATTTAGAAAGGCGTTGGGGGATAAAGGTGTTTTATTATAGCCTAAAGGTGTCTGTACTCTTTATGATCATGATTTTGCTGTCAATTGGATTCATTGCCCTGGGAAAGTTACTTTGCATTTCAGGCTAGTGGACATATTTTGATTTCTATGTATTTTGTAGGAATGATGCAAATCTTTCCCAAATAGTAGCTTTATCCTGGAACAGGATAAGAAAATGCAACTTTTAAGTTAAATAAGAATAACATTAGAGGGAGTATTTCTATAAAGCACTCTCTAAGGTTTCTGCATATTCACTGCCTATTCAGGTCTCTCAAGCTCTCTCCATTGATTTTAACAAAAATTGATTTAGACTGAAAGTTAAAGCCTGACTTAAGTGTTCAGTTAGAAAAACATGATGTAGTCTGTGGACCACAGAATTCTCAAGATTGTGATCAGGCCACAAAAAAAATGTAGTTTGAAACAGGTGCCAGACATTTTGGAGAAAATTGGTGCAATTTCAGATCAGTTTAATGGAGCAGCCATTTCATGAAGCATTTAACAAGCCACTCACAGATGCCTATCACACTAATCTTAACAAAATTGTTCAAATATTCATAGAGTTTTCTAATACTCATATACAGAACCACACTTTCAAATGGTGATGCTTTGTCTGTATTTAATCCATTTTTCCTTCAACTGTGCAAACATGGGATATTTGTTGCAGTATGCTTACTATGTAGGAGGCCATAAAATGTGCAGCAAAGTTGCCTGGAACCTAATCTGTCCAAACGCCATAATATTATCTATCAAAAGTAAGCTGTAAAATGACAAATGGAAGAAAATCACTGTAAAATGGGTGTAGGAATATGAACTATAAATTGTGTTAGAGGGAACACAGGCTCAAATTTCCCCTTCCTCTCCTTAACAACTCACACTGAACTCAGTGAGGTAACTCAAGATAGATTTAAATAATTTAGTTCCTACGTGAAGAAACATATCTTATTGTTATTCATCCCTTCTAGGCATGGAAAACGTTTGGGTTTTTTTCCACTAGACTGTTTAGTAAGCCACAGAGTTATCCAGTTAGTGATCAAACCTTAATTAGATCACTTGCATGCCAAAGTAACCGCAGTCACTTTTGTGAAGCACATTAACGTAAAATAATATAGAAGGAAATCACAGGCACTGAAACCAGCTCCCTCTCTCATGGAAGGGAGAGCAGCTGCCTGGAAGATCACGGTCGTGCCAAGGATGCTTTACGCTCTGCAGATGGTTCCCTTCCATCTCAAGTCTGAAGATAGAGATGTGCTGAACAAGCCTTTTGTAACATTCCTATTGAAAAGTTGATAGCCAGCAACCAAATCTGAATAAAAAAAAGAACGGTGGAATATTTCCCCTAAATATAAAAATCTATTGATGGCCTTTTAGCAACAGCAACTGATTTGGTATTTCCTAAACGAGGACTTGATTGATGATACTTGGAAGGGATAATGTTTTTAAATGTTAGAACTGGAATGGAATTAAATCACTGTTGCATTGTAGTGCATGCCTGCTCACACCAGTTATCATCCTTTGCCTGTCTGAAGATTAATTCTCTGTATATATACTGTGAGGGGAGAAAGTTGGAGCAAATTCCTTTCCAGCATTTTTTCTGTTCAGTCAGATTTTTTTTTCCCCTGGTAAGAAAGTTCTATTTCCAGCATTTTACACGCAGCAACTGCAGGAAAATGAGTTTAAAAAACAGTCTACAATGAGCAGCACATTTAGTCACAAAGATGTGAGCGGTGAAAGCCTGATCAGGTACAGTCCAAATTTTCCGTAGTGTCAGTCAGTGCCTGATGAGCAGGGCTACACACTCTCTCGTGAAGGTGTCTTACAGTCAGGCTGCATCACTGCAGCAAGCTTGGTGTACACCTCGTGCAACAGAAACCTTTTAGGAGTGGTGTGTAAGAGTAATCTAAAGGCATGACAGCACGATGACCTTTCCATGAGGAATTTAAAATAATCACCCCCTAAAGGCAGAAGGACAATTTTAACAGCTGTTCATACAGGTTAAGTTTTGTCTTCTTTTCTGGTGGCCATTTACAAGCAAGCCCCAATACTTCCTACGGCTTCAAAATTAAGCAGATTTTTTTTTAGCATTGAGAAACACGCCACCATTGTGAAATGCCTTTGCAGATCTTGCCAGCAGAAGCAGGGAAGAAAACCTGTTCTTTAGCATTCTCTATCAACAACTGTCTCTGTAAATTAATTTGTGCTTCCTTTAACATTAAAATCACAACTGGCTTTAGACAACTAGGTGGCTCAAGTGAAGGGCACTGGACAGTTGGTGGGGAGAATGACCAAATGGAGTCTGAGGAGAGTCCGTGTTCTTAGAAGATATTCCACACCACTCTCATTTGTCAACCCACAAAGAAATTAATGGAGCCTGCAAACTGCAGGACTCCAAACAATAAAGTCCTGCTGTTAGTACTTTACACACGCTGAAGTGGTATCCTGGTGGGTATTCTTAGTAAGATAAAATAATAGTTATAATGTGAAAATAAAGTAGTCTCTGCTCCTCTGCAACATGTAGACCTAGCTACTTTGTCATTGAGTAGATTTAATCCATATATAAGCAAGTGATAAAGAGATGTCAGGATTTCAATTCTTTATTTGCTTTGCTGGTCTTTTTCAGCATTTTGTGGATATCTATTTCTTATTAATTATCCTTCCAGTATTATTTCTGATGAGGGCATTGCCTCTGACAGATCTGCCTATGTACTGCAAGCTTTCATCAGACTGACGAAATGACTTCACTCTTCATTTGAGCCTTTCCTCACTCAATTTAGGAAAGATAAAGGCATCTGTGTTCTCGTCTGCATACATACTGATTATTTTCTCATTACTTCTAACCATATGGAATATTTTTTGGACTCCTTTCTATCAGACCTTAGGGCAACTACAATTGTAGATACAAATTGACAGACACTAACATGTTTTTCAAATTAAAGCATAATGAAATGCTAAAATTCTAATATATTTTTGGTTTAGATTAGCCTCTTAACATTTATATGCCTCATAATTTTACTAAGCCTATAAGGCTTAGGTACCTACTGAGACTTCTGGCATTGATTTCCCTCAGTAATCGTCATACATGTTCCCTTCAAATAACATGTACCTCATCTCAGGTAAGAAAGGGACTCTGGTTTTAGAATTTAATAATATGCAAAGCAATGTCCCATCATAGTATCTAAAAAAAAGTCTGTAAGCTGCTTCCCTTCTCAGTGCCATAACATAGGATCTCCTCTAATGTTTCAGAAGTCTTAAGAATTGCTTTTGCTAACAGCCCTCCAAGGCAAAAGGGGTATGAGAATCATCATCCCGAATGTGGGAGCCTAAAAATGTATTTTGCATATATTTTACAGAGTGGACCTCTATGTTAGACGTAAATTTCTTTTTTTGTCTTATTGGCTATGATCTAAAACTCTTGGCGCCACTAGCAGTCAAGCTTAACAGATATAGCACCAGTTTCTTCAATACTACCATTTCTTGACCCAAAGTGAAATTTTGCTTCTGCTTCTTTTAAAAACATTTTGGCTCTATACCTGTCGATCGCGTTTTCAAACGTCTGCCTTGTGAGATGTAGTCAGTGTTATTTAGTGCATTAACGAGCTGCGTGCCCCGGGCTTTGTAGGCAATTGTTCAAGTACATACATCTCTCAGTTTTCCATTTCCAAATCATAAAGAAATACCTGCAGAAGGCAACAATGAGAGTTGCTCCAGATTTACATAATTTAGATAATGTAAGACTGCTTCTGGCTCTGTTCTAGACTAAGTTTCCCCATGTGTAGGATAGCACATGAGCGGGGGAGAGGTTTGTAATAAGTTGCACCTGTACTAAGGTAAAAACATCTTTTTTTCTTAATTGCAATTTATTTATTCGTGTCTCGTTGGCAAATCCCATCTCTGTAATGTTACACAGCTACATTTTTCTAGTGCTTATACTGCTGAATGCTGGGTAAAACACTCACCAAATCAGTCATCTATAAAGATACTTGGCAATCGCTAAAAATAAGAATAGAACCCCCAGAGGGTGAACATACTTCAATTTAGATTAATATTTCATATCAAGAAACACATTCTTGTTCTATTTTGGTTTTCAGGATGCCAAAGAACATGTTCTGGGCATGATTTGTATTGAAAACCAGAGAAAATTCCACTTTTTCCTAGCCCATAAACCTGCTAATCATTTATAGATAAGATCATTAGAGCAAGCTCAAGTTGGAGTGCAGGATCTAAATCTTTTTTTGTGATTAGTCAGCCATATATTAAAATGTTTTTAAAAGCTCTGTAATAAATTAACATAATCAATTCTAGCGGTATGTCCTTCTTTTCTTTCTTTTTTCTTTTAAAAAAGGCCAGTGGAAAGAAAAGTTAATTAAATATCTGTTATTTACAAGACATAAAACTCCTTTCCAAACAATGCTTATCACAGAAGAAATATTCCAGAGAGCTGATTTTTTTGATAATTATGTAAAAGTCAACTTTTTCAGAGCTCCCTGCATTTATCTCTCCCAATCTATGGAACAACAAAAATGATTAAGTAGCTAGAGAAACTTTGTTATGAAAAGCTTAGTAACTTTTGCACAAGCAATACATGTATTCATGCATGCACATGCACAAACACAGGCATAGTGAGAGGAGTGTCCAGCATTTGTGGCTTTATCCTATGTTTGAGATAGACAGAAATCTCTGATTTAATTAATTGAGACTACCAGCCTCAATTTTTGAAACTGACTGATTAGCTGAATTCAAGGCAATAAGAAGATTTTGATTTTCAGAAGGAAGTTCAGTTTGAAAATAAAGCTATGACAGTTTTTATAGGAGCCACCTTTTCAAAGTGCAAACACCTAAAATACATGTGAATCAGTTCTTAAAAATAAGGTGAAGCGTAAACACCAGAATTTTGACATAGTGTAGGAGACACATTATACACTATGGGAATTTGATGCCATGGAAAATTAAAATGTTATTAACACAAAAATAATTTTCACCCAACATCCAGCTAAAATGAAAATGTAACTGTAAAATGCCTTCTACCAGAAGTCCTTGCTTCATTTTAGAGCTGTTCTTAAAAATAATAAAGATCCTCTGAAGACTCTCTAGATGGAGAAGAGAGAGTAGTTCTAACCAGTCAGTACCTATACAATCACATTTTCCATCATATCTTGTTTCATGCACTTTATGTTCACTAAACAAAACTTACTCTGTCTTCTTATTTCTATTCAGCAGCCCAAATCAAAACCAAATCAGAACATACAAATCAAATAATATACAGCGAGTTTCTGTTCTTCAATGAGAAGAAGCCAGGCTACTCTCCAAGCTGTGGTATTCCTGACAGCACTTGGTGTGAAGGCCCAGCCCTATCTGCTGCTGCAAAAGAAGAGTTCAGCTGCCACTAAAAAGTACTGCCTGTTGCCAGAATCCTAGACAGATACTTTAGGGAAAAAGGGGCTTACGCATTTATCTCCTGAGTCTTTGTTCTTAAGTAGCTTGTTGCCTGCTTGGTCCAGCAATTCTCTGTCTGTTGTAGGTACTCAATGCCATAAGTGCCGCCTTCACTCCAAGGCTGAAGGAGAATCAATTTTAAGTTTTCCTTCTTCCATCCCAGTGGACAAGAGGCTTTTCAGTGAAGATAGCTGATTGCTATTAAAAGAAGTTTTGAACAAAGAGAAGCCGTTTCATGTCATTTTCCGAATACAGTAGAATTAGTGTAGAGCTCAAAGCTAATTTTCACATACTTCCTGTGTCAAAACGGTGTGTAGTTTGGAGGATTAAAGCCAAATTCTGATCTCACTGATGTCAGATCAGATACTTCAGTGATCAATGTGGTTCTTGGCTTCCCAAGCAGCCATCAGAGTCAATGTGTTTCTAATAAGATGGAGACTCAGTAGGGGCCAGGTGCTCTATTAGTTTAAATTATTAGAGTAGCAGTTGTGCAGAAGGTTAGTAGATGGAAAATGTTTTCTGCCTTCCTTAAACTTGTACTCCTGGTCCAGAAATTCAGCTGCTGCAGCCCAGCATTTGTACTGGATGAGCCTGACTGAGGCTTGCTTTATAAGCTTTTTATGTAATAGCAATAAAGCAAATACCTGATGTATATTTACAAGAAAACCCAGTTTCAGCTGTTTAATTTCTTACTTATTTTGGTTTGGGGCAGAATTCTGTTTCCTGCTAAGTAATTATTCTCCTTGTATTTTCAAAAGTACTTTCATACCTACTATTTACATAAATCTTAGTTCAAAGGTAGTTGATGTTCATTAAATGTGCTACTGAACGAAGTATTTAATGCAAGCTAAACACAAAACCTGTGGCTGGATAATGCTGCTGTAATGCAACAAAATGTTGTCTTACAAGATGAAAGTTCAGTGAAGTTTCACACAGTCAGACCTGAGTAATTTCCGACTATGGAGCTGTAAAAAGGCTGGCAAGCAGCAGGGTGATTTGCTGTTGTATTGCTGATGACTATCCTGAGGGAGAGAGCCTGGTCACATCTTGTAACCGTTCCATGAGCACTTCTGGCGGCAGCGCCGCACCCCAAGGACCACTGCTGGGGTGTCTGCAACATCAGCTTCCTGGCACTGGGCTCTTTTTCCAAAATAGGGAAGCTGCTCACCAAGAGCTGGACTTCTTCAGGATGTGCACTGTATGTGCTACTTGGCACAGCATTGCAGGGTTTTTTTGTTTGGACAGCACCTGCAGCAGTGCTCAGCACCTCCACCCTCTCAGCTAACCTCCCCAGAAAGCCAGGCTAAGCAAGTAAGTGGTGCTATGGCCCTAAGCTGCTCCTCTTGGCTTCATAAATCCTGCACATTTTCAGGAACCCAGGAGAGAGAGGCTGAGGAGAAAGCTGCAGTATACCCATAGACAATACAAATTGAAAGAATCCATTACCAGTAAACTCTCTTTTCCTTCGAGTGCTTATTTATACATCTATCCACACCGTATGTGACTTCGGGCAGTACCTCCAGCACAGCACTGTGTAGCTGGAGAAGTGCCCTGGTGTCCTTTAAATGAATCAAGACAGAAAGACTCTTTTTTTTTTCTTTCATGACTGAGCAGTCTTGTGCCTTAAAGTATATGTATTCGTGTTGTGCAGTTACAGAGAGGATGAAAGGAGTCCAGATGGCAGCTTTGCAATTTGCAGAGATGAAAACATCCAACAGAGAGGTCACTAGTACCATCTAAGCTGTAATGGAGGTTCAGATCATACTGTGCTGCCCTGCCTTACTGATGCTTAACAGATTTTAACATAATCTGTGACCCACTAAGGCAATCTCTGTGTGGAGATAACTGACCCTTTACGAGCCTTGAGAAACATATTTCAAAAGACAGAAATAATTTTGTGTGTTTTTCATCTTGTCCATTTTTTGTTTTTTAAGACATGAATTATATAGAACATGCAAGAGTAGTTTAGCAGAAAAAAATCATATATTAATTTTTCACCTAGGATGGAAACTGGACTTTCTGTTGGAGAGACACCCAGGAGGAGTCCTAAGCATGACTTTTTCAGAAAATAAAGAGGCTATTTTCACTGAGATGAAGGAGGGAGCTCCATGCTGACCTGTTGGGGACAGATTCAGCTCCTCCAAGGACTAAGACTGCTGTCTGGCAGAGGGCCTCGCTAACACATCAGTGAATTCCACTGTAGTGGAGCAAGAAAGGACAGAGAAGCCCGTTACTGTGAGAACTGCATTTCTTACTGAAAAGTTCTGCTGACTACTCTTTGCCTAGGCTGATGGCTCTGCTGCTCAGTCCCACTGAACCACAGGTCAGGTGGTTTCGTGGCAAAAATTTACCAATCAGAGCATGAGATCGAGTTGGCATTTTAGGAATATAAAAATAGAATCCTTTCTACTATGGTCAACTGAAGCACTTGCCATATGAGGCACTCACATGCTCTACGTGTGAGAACTAACTTCAGTGCCATGACATATGAGGTGCTGCTATTCAGGCGTGCAGATGGTGGACCTTAACTGAGAAGGTGTGGTAACAAGGACAGGACCAGAATAAGCGACCCAAGTAAGAGGAGAAGACATGGAGGGTGAATGTTCCAATTAGAAGTTTTGGAAACAGTGCAGCAGCCCTGCTCCTGCAGAGAGGAGGGAGATGATGACGTGTATGTGCCTCACAGCGTGAGTGTAAAAACAGTTTGTTGTTTGGAAAAGAGGAGGAAGAACCCGATGCATGACAAATGGCCAGCGTCCACCACATTAACACACAAATTGCTGTTCTTTTCTAGTCTATTTATATGTTTACATGTTTTAATTTAAAAATAATTACTCACCATTAGTTCTAGATCATAAGGGAGAAATTAGCTCCCTTCCAGAACAGTTAACTGTTATGCCAAAAAGTACAATGATGGGCAAAAGCCAGAGCAATATATATATCTTTTCAGGAAACCTTGGTAACCTTTTCCAGTCCATGAGTGTTAACGGTAAAGGCAAGCAGACATTTATTTTGCACATGCTATACTAATGTCCCAAATTCCAGTTCAGTATACAAACTGTAAGGTTGCTTTCTTTCCTTTGCTTTTGAACATAGACAAATTTGGAAATGAATTCTTTTTTTCCACATGATTCACATCTTGAAAAGTCTTAGGACCAGATAGCCCATATATTGCACTAACTTTCTACCCACTTTTTAAATTGAAAAATACAATAGTAATTTCCCACTCATGATAATCTCTTTTCTGAATGAACCAATTTTTAGATATGTCTCACAGTGGGCATTCATGAAATTAAACAAAGAAATTAAAATTACTTTCTTTCTGTATATCGGGTGGCTAATTAGGGGCAGGGATAATACCAAATCACAAGAATAAGAATAAAAATATAAGATAATTACTTAGTTTTACTCAGTAAAATACTATTTTCTTTGGCAACAGAATTTCTTTTCTTTTAATATCTTAGAAACATTTGATTAACTACATTTTTTATTACGTCAGCATGTGAATGTTACTATACACTACTGCACACTTTGCAGTTCTAATCTCATACTTGCATGTAAATGCTAATGTATTTTAATGATTTGAAAATGAGCTAATATATTACTATTTCATGATTATGTACAACTGTAGACTTCTCAGATGTGGGTTTTTTTCCCAGTACAACTTGGTACCCTGTAAGTGGAAGACATAACTATTGAACCAAGCATCCATAAATCACAAAAAAAGTAAACCAGCAAAGTCTTGTAGACAGCACTGTTATTAACTTCCCTTGAAAACCGTTATTATAAAGAGTCTATTTTCCCTCTGGAAAAGGGTAACACAATTATAATTTGGGAGGAAGGATGGCCTAAATTAGAAGGAAAACCCAGATAAATCTTCTTACTTGGTATAGTGATTATCACACTATCAACACATTCCAAAAAGTGACAAATTCACTTACACTTCCTGGAGGAACTGGTATGAAATAAGGAAAGCCTATCTTATATAAATGTCTGAGAAACAAATCTTGCAGAAAGCAGTAGCCCTGTGCTGAATGGTATTACAGAGTTTAGGGTGCCAAAGCTTCCAGAAGTAGTTAAGGCTGAAAAACAAATGTATCTGGAGATGTTTAAGGGAGAGGTCAACTGTAGGTTTCCAGATAGCTGAAAAAAAAGAGCTGAATAGAGAGAACTGGTGTCCTCGTAAGAGACATCACCTAAATTATTCAATCACAAGCCTTTTAAAGTTCAGGTTTTGCTTGGAGAAGGTGTTTAGTTCAGGACTGGCTTCTCTTTTATTGAAATTATTAAGCTGCGAAGTTTACTATTACACTTTCTCAAAATCAGAGAAACTACTGTATGTCAGGATCACACACATACTCTTTGTTGAGGAAAACCAGCTGTCCATTTGTCCAGCTGATGCAAATAAAGTCAAGGGAGTTCAACACCTGCTTTAGAAAAACATGCTCAGTCCTTAGCACATTCTGCTACAACAAGTGCTGAACTCATCTAACCTTGGTCATGCTAGAAAGACAACTGCTTTCAGTGCTGTCTGATGGGAGGAGTAAGTTCTGGTATGTTTATTAGCAACATTTGTACTGTGGTTACATCTTTGCACTCTTCCGGACATGAACAGCTAAAGAATTTGCTTAGGCAATTAAAGTCTTTTCAAAGGGACTTCTTTCGCCCTAAAACTTTTGTGTTACTTCAGGATGGGTGAATGAAGCTGATATTTGCCTGTACTCATGGAAAATGATTCTTACAACTATGTAAGAAGCCAGGCTGCCACATGAAACAACAAAAGGTGGATCTCAGTTTGTATCATGAAACTCTAACCCATAGTGGCACAGCACAGTAAATTGCCTAGTCCCATAAAAACAAGTCATAAAAAAGACAAAAAGTTTAGCAAACAAGACTACTAAATTACAGTTAAGCATTGTTACAATCAAATAGCTCATGTACAACTTCATAAACACTTCAACTGGTGCTCTTAAATTTCCAGATATATTTACTTTACTCCTTCCTCTAAAGCACATTAAAGAAGAAGTGTTCTTTGTTATCTGGGACTATTTGGAATCTTTAGCAGTTCACTTAGCACATCATAATGTCTGTCATAGGCTTTCCTAAAACACCAGGGAAAAATGCATACCTCAGGAGAGGAATAAATCTCTTAAAAGGTATTAGTGTAACTAAGTAGGTCACCCTGTAAAGGTGAAGTGCCTGTTAGTATTGGTGGATTTTAGTCCTGATTCAGCAGAATGCTTAAGCAAGTTCCACCAAAATCTTTAGGCAAATATACGTGCAAGATACTTTTCTGAGGCACAGTCTTTAGTTGTTTTTATGCTGGTTCTGTGTAATTTTGCCTTTTGCTTCCCAGTGAGTCAGACTTACAGCACATGACAGAGCCAGAGGTCCAAACATAAATTATGTCTGTCTTTCAAGTTTGTTGCTCTTCTTCTCCTGAGTTGTCTTGGTGTAAACCCATGCTATCACAGACATAAATGCTTGAGAATTGCATTCGAACCCTTGTATATCCTGTGACAAATCTGCGAGAAATCAGAGCAATGGGTTTATTTTTTTTCAAGCCTGTGGATCACACAGAATCACACAGAAAGGTTGAGGTTAGAAGGGTCCTCCGGTGATTGTTTTGTGTCCAATCCTCCCTGCTCAGAGCAGGGGCAGCTAAAGCAGGTTGCTCAGGGCCTTGTCCTGTTGGCTTTTCAATTATCTCCATGGATAGAGACTCCACGATCTGCCTCAGCAACCTGCTCCAGTGTTAGAACAGCCTTACAGAAATTTATTTTTTTTTTCTTATTTTTAAATAGAACTTCCTGTATTTCAGTATGTGGCCTCTTGTCCTTTTACTGAGCACCACTGGACTCTGTCTTCTTTGCTCCCCACCATCATATAGTTATGCACACTGAGAAGATCCCCCTGAGCCATCTCTTCCAGATTGAACAATCCCAGCTGTTTCAGCCTCTCCCTGTATGTCACTGTCAGGAATTAAGATTAGGCTATTGCTGTCCTGTAAGAGGCTGACACTGTCTGAAGGACCTTGCCATGGAATCAGGTGGCAGTCCTGCTGAGAAAGGTTGGAGTGAAAGCTTCAGGCATGTGGAGACAGGCTTTAAGGGGAAACAGCTAATTTTTCCTAGGGAATTTTTTTTTTTCTGGAGTATATACTAAGTCATTCTGCAAAAGGGATTCTAGGAGTGGCCATCTGAGGCAGAATATATTATCTATCTTTTATGGTATAATCTCATTGTGGTGGGTTTTTTTTAAATTAAAGACAAACCCTGTGAAGATGATGAACCAATAATTTTCACATTGTAGGAGAGCACTAGAAGACTGAACTGTCTTTTGCATACATCACTGAAGACTGAAAGATTGCTTGCAAAATAAGTCTATATATCTCTCATCCCTGGAGATATTCAAAGTGAGGTTGGACAAGGCTCTGAGCAGCCTGGTCTAGTTGAGGGTATCCCTGCTTACTGCAGGGGGGCTGGACTAGATGACCTTCAGAGGTCCCTTCCAGCCCTAGCCATTCTATGACTCTATGACTCTATTTCTGAAACATCTAATTTCAGTACAAATGCTGGAAACAAAGCAAGGGGAAGCAAGGTTCATGCAGCATGTAAAGTGCAGCCCATCAAAAAACTGGCTTGTATACTACTAGTTTAGATCCTAGATTCAGTAGTCCAAAGTGTGTTTGCTACTTGGGCAGCCCTTTGCATGATTCTTACAGACCGTAACATGTCTCGTGTCTCTGACATTCCTTGGCCACATCTTCCTTGGCCAGTTACAGATTTTTATTTGCTGATTTTTGTTGCTAAATCTGTCTCATACTGCAGAAATTTTGAAAACAGTGAGGTAATCAGTCTCTGCTTTTAGAGCTGAAATTGGTTCACCTGCCTGATACTACACTACAATGTTATTTAAATCCATGGTAGGATGTGAAGTAATGCTTCCTTTACCTTTCTGTGTTCTGGCTTCTCAGGGACATGGCAGGGGAGCTGGTTTTTCTGATGTCCCTGTACATAAGAATAGCCTGGCATAAAGATGGATCCCAAAGTACTGAACAAACAAACTGAACAGTCAGAGGAGCTGACAGACCAGTTGTCACTGCGCACAGAAGCCAGTGAAGGAGAAAGTATGTGAACTCTTCACCCGGCTGCAAAATTCTCATAGCTGTTCAGGCAAGGAAATTCTTTCCCTTTTTTGATCCTAATGATTAAATCATAACCACTCAAATGCAAGCATTTTATAATTTAGTCGTTCCAGAAATGGCTGAAGAACACTTTTACTGTCATGCAAATAGGCAATCCCTACTACACATGCACGTATTTCAATTTCCCACTCTCCTAGCACCTGAGAGCCTGGCTGTTCAGGTAGGAAGAGAGAGGCTCTCGTGTGCTGAGTCACCTCTTCGCAGGGTATCTGCAAAGTGCGTTGTGTGCTGGAAGTCATAAGAGGGATCTTGTGCAGTTGCATATTGAAGTTGCAGCTGAGGAATGTGCCTTTTGGTAGGCCTGTTTTCCAGGTCTAGTGAAGTAATTCAAAGTGAAGTAATTAATCTTGAGGAAATGTAGTCTAAATTTTGCTTTTAGGATGCTGAACTTGGAATTTGCAGTTACACTTCAGGGAAGAGAGCTAGCAGCCATCACCAGCAAATCTCTGAAGTAGTCAGCTTAAGATACAATAGCAGTCAGAAGTCCAAGAACAAAATGTTTAAACATCAGAAAGGGCACTGAGAACATAACAGAAAGCATCGTTTTGCTGTAATACAAAATCTCCTATTCTCATCTTGGGCACTGTGTGGAGTTTGATCCTTACATCACAAGGAGTCATTGTGAAGTTAGAAAACGTGCAGCGAAAGGCAAGAGAAGTGATTTAGGTTGTCAAGTGACTGCATTAGAATGAGAGGCCTAAAGGGCAAGATTTTTAATTTTGAGTGGAGGATGCTCACTGAGCAAATGTGAAGGCACTCAATGAAGTGAATGCAGAGCTGCAAGCTCACCAAATCCTTCAGTAATAAAACTAGGTGTCACCCATTAAAATCAGTGGAAAATGGGTTTAAGACAGGTAAATGTATGTATTTTTTCACACAGCGGGCAGTCAAGTTCTGACATTTGTTGCCATGAACTTTGGAGTGACATAGTTTCAGCAGAGGATGAAAGGAACTTAAAAGGAATTAAAAACTCCTGGAAAACGAGTCTAATACTGTATTAGAGAAAATAAATAGGAATTTCTTAATCAATGACTGTGGACACTGGAGGAGTAGTAGGGAGATAATGGCCAAGAGTGGCTGCTTTCCCTGAATATCATCTCCTAGCCACTGGTGGAGGCAGAATGCCGGTCCAGCACAGTAGGGTACTTCTTGTATTCTTATTTTTATCACTGAGCTCTGCTGAGACGTAATTTGCTTCTGCTTCACAGCACCCTAGTCTCCTCCCTTTTCCACATCCTCATGTACAAGAGCCAGCTGATCTGCAGATTACAGAGCAGTAGATCAGGTCAGTCTAATACATGTAGTGTGTGGGGTGACAGAGTGGCAGGGAGACTGCAACAACATGTAGTAAGTGCATGAGGATCTCAGGCGATTTCTGGAGAGTGTGAGATGTGGCCAAATGATTCAGTCATCTGCTCCATATCACGCCTGGCTGTTTAAGGACTTCTGTCAGAGGAAAGTATTGAGAACATCAGGCTGATAGGTAGTAATAGCAAAAAATATAAATTATTCCTTCTGATTCCTTCTGTTCGCCTTTTGGCTCCCACCTCCTACACAGGAATCATAGAGAGTAGAATTATGGGAGGCTGCGAACAAGCTTAAATTCTTTGCCCTACTTAACCACCTCTGATTTTGTATGTGGGAAGGAAGTGGCCTAAATCTGACCCATCTAATATATATAATGTATTCCATGGCATGTAATGTTTTGACAGCTTAAGTAGATATACGAGCACTGAATTGGTAACTCATTCAAATCAAAATCTGTATGCCTCCTATCTAAGTATTGCAAGTTCTGGTTTTATTCAGATAATTGTGTTTATTTTTTCTTTTCCAACAAGATAATTGTGCATATTACTTCAGTCTCTGGTATGTGTTAGTCTTGTCCAGATTTTTTCTAGTGCACTCTCATGAAATTTCAGATACAGATGTCATCTGTGTCAGTAATGGGGAATGTAGGTGCTGGACAGGAGCAGCAGACTGAGAATCTATTTTTCTTGCTTCACACACTGTTTAGATCAGATTCCCCCCCCACAAATACACTGTGTGGGCTGTGTGAAAACATCGTAAATGGGCTGATCTTCCTAATGTGCCTGTCAGAAACATTTTCATTCTATAAATCAGGATCTAAGACACAGGGAAACTTGTGTTTTGTCAGGAGAAGTCAGTGGCAGAGAGAGAATAGGTAACTCTGGAGTGCCTTAACCACAAAGCTACTATAGATAGATGAAATGATGAGCCACAGAGCTAGTCTTTTGGTGAGTTTGACACAACTGCAGAGTACTTTCAGGGACACAGTCTGAAGGAGAAAGATGAGTTTTACCTGCAGTGTCTTATCACCCTTAATAATGATAAAATTTGGTACACGTCAGATAGTTTTCTTCCAACTATTTAACGCCACTCAGCATGCCTGGAATATGGGTGAGTGGTATAATGGGAATTATACCACTGGGAACCTGCACAGATACAAGGGGAAAGAACATTGCAAAGCTCTCCGAAGATCCCACAAGCTTAGACCTCCAGTCACTTGCTTTAGTCACATGAAAATTTGTGACTTAGTTTCTTCAGTTCTCCACTCCACTTCCCTTTTTCTGCTTTTCTTTCCTCAACTTTGTTTTTTCTTTGTCCAGGAAATGTCTGGTTGCTCTTGATGTCTCAGCCTCTGAGTCTTAAACCATTTTGTGACCCTGCTAAAGTCTTTTCTGACTCCTGAACTCATGCATGGTGACTGACTGTCTGGGAAAACTGTATTGGCACCCAAGAGCAGGGTTCTCTTACTTCACAGAGAGAGAATCAAGGGTATCAAGAACGTCTCCCGATCATGCTTCATTCATGTGGAAGTCAGACAGGCAAATAGTTGTTGCCATTGCTCCAGACAATGAATTAACAGTTTGGAAATAGTGCTTCCTGCATTCCCTCCTCTTGTCCTCAAGCCTGGGATCAGCAGGAATTGTGAGCAGATGTCCTTGCAAGTGGTCTATTCTTACAGCAATCCATGTTCTGCAACACTGCTGTAGTGTCTAATTATTTCTAGAAAAAAAAAAACACTACCTGAAAAATGTTGCATGTATCTCTTCATAAAAGATACCTTTCAGTTTTAAAGGACCATCAGGAATGCAGGTTAACAACTTATTGTGAAGACACCAAAGGTTGGGGAAGTGGACAGTTACCTCTCTCAGTTGCTATCTCAGTGCTTTAGTGAGAAAATAAAAGATATGGATATGACTTTGCAGTACTTTATCCCAAAACTTGACTTCAGCTGCTTAAAGGAATCTCTGTCTAGATACAGTCTTTGTCTACCCTTTCCCTCTTGTATCTCATTTCATTGTCCTTTTTCTACTGTCTTTTACCTTTATTCTCTTCTTCATTGCCATCTGTATTATTTCTGTCCCCAGAATCTGATAGACACTGCCATGGAGGTCTTCTGAGAAGCCTGGGAAGGCAAGGTGATGTTTGAGAGCCATTCTGCAACGTATTTAAAACAGAACTGGGGAAGCCACTGAGGGATCCTTGCGTTCATTTGGTTTCAGCTTTGAAAGCTCAGTTAAGCTAGTTGTTCCTGTGGGTTGCTAGAGCTTACGGGAGCAATAAAAGTGATTAAAAGGATAAAAATTGAAAAATTACTTCCATAAAGCAGATGTTGGCATAGCTGTCTGGAAAAAAAACCCCAATCTCACTATTTCTCAAACCCATGAGAAGAGGAACGGCTGAAGGAATCTTGCTCATTCACAGGCTGTAATTATGAGTGTGATTTCTTATTGATTGAGATAGGGTTATGTGTGTCTGTTTCTCCCACTTAATGGCTCATGTTAGATTGGTCTGTAAAGCTTCCCATTGGCTTTTTTTTTTTTTCCTCTTTTCTTCCTAATCTGAGGGAATAATATAGTTTATAGTAAAGTGGTTTGAGTTATTTTGGCAACAGGCTAACTCAGTTACAGAATAAATCTGTCCCTGCAGCCTTTAGGTGGGTAAGCATATCTTCTAATCTGGAGCTCTGGGAACTCAAAAAAGGTCCCCTTATTTTGCATGAAATCAAATCCTTGTCTTCATTTTTGGACACAGTATCAATTCAGGCATAAAGCTGAGCAGTTCAAAGATTACAAATTAAGAGATGCAGTTGCTCAATTTCTTTTTTCTGTCAAAACAAAAATGAAAGAGTAAGTTCAGTGGAAAGACATTATACATGCACATAGTTGTAGCAAAGAGCTTAGGCGTACTAATAAATTTCTCATGTATTTGAAATTTTATGCCCCTTACTGGACACTTTGATTAGGAAAGCCTGGAACCAAAGACAAGAAAACAAACAAACAAAACCCCTGGAAAATCCTCTGTGACATGATGTGAAACTGAAGGGGAAAAATTGTAATTCAAAGCAAAGAACATTCTATTCTCTCTGAGGATTTGTGAAGGGATGGCTGAGGAACAGTAACTAAGTGGCTAAGTCTGCTTCACTATACACTCTCTGGGTTATCCTTGTAGTTAGATGAGCATCTCTCTCGCCACAAAACTACAGTAAAAGGTGAATTCTGACATGCTCATTAGCAAATATATAGCAGAGGAATTTTTGTTACATCTGAAGAAAAGCAAAGCACAACATCTTCAATGTTAAGTCTTTACATCTTATTTCTATACCAGTTCTCTCTGGTTGCACAGACAAGTCTGAAAGATCCCTTTAGAACTTTCATACTTACACTTTTGGGTGGGTAAGTAATGAAGTTGTATTAGTCATTCAAAATTTTAAGATGGCCAAAGACTCATTAAATAAGTAATATGTTCCTCATAACTTTTTTTCTTTTATTGCCATTTGTGAAATTGTTTTGATGTTATTATGAGGGTTTTGCTTATTTTATCCTGCCAATATTACATCCTATGTTATTACCCTCCTGACTCCACCTGGAAAAACTCACTCAACTGCAGCACCATCTATAAGGATGAAGATGTAGATGTTAAATATAAGCATCCCGTTCAAAAATTAACAACTATCTATATAGCTGGTCTATATTTTAATTAAACTGTATGGCTTTTTGTTTCCGTGGTTACTCAGTCCTTCACATCAATAATTGGAGGTGTACTGGGTCTGAATCCTTGAATACATAGACTTTCAAATGGTTCCAGCAGCACGTTTAAATGCCACAAGGAAACTGTTAAGACCTACCCACCCTGTCACTGGGGCAGAGCACTGAGGTTGTCTTCGGGACCAAAGTCACTGTCTGTGCGGACAACGAACCTGAAAACATGTCCCAGATATGATGGGACAGTGCCTAATGGAGCACGCAAACTCCTGTGTGCCTGAGCACCTGAAGTGAGTTGGAACAACATGGGCATATCCAAGGCAGGCTCGCTGCTGGCTGGCTGCAGGTGTCCACAAGACACCCCCATCAGTGAGAGACAGGCGGGGCGATGCGCGCTCGCAGCCACTCCCCAAACTGCTGTCTAGAAGAGGTGCTAGGGGGGATTCAGTGCTGCTGCTTTTCAGTTTATCATCGGCACAGACTCATGTGGTGGGGAAGGGGGGAGCTAGTGTGTAGCGTGAAGAATGAAACTGATGTTATCAGAACGATGAGGAAGAATTAATAGATAAAGTAATAATCACGTAGCACCTGTGTTTTGGAGAGATGAAAAGGGGGAATTGTGCAGCACGAGGCCAGCTGGGGAGTTATAAAACTCAGTATGAAGAGAAACATTGAGCATCTGTACAGGGCAGAATGACTTTCATTCGTCTAGGTGCATGGTGTTTTCTGCCAGATGATGCCAGTTATTAGGGTGCCATTAGGAAAGGAACTCAGACTCTGTAAAGTAATGCCAGTTATTGCAGTTAACGCTAGAAAGAGCACGATAACAAGAGACAGGAGAGTTCAGCTCTGTCAAGCATGTTCAGCCTTGGCTGGGCAGGCCAGGAGTGAAGTGTATTTTGTAATATGTATTTTCTATGTGTCTTGAACTTGTAGCAGTGTCATCTGAGAAGTCTTCAGTGCAACCACCCTGGCCCATCTGCACCCTTCTGCCACCACCTCTGGTATTAATTCTGCCCACGACTTGTACCAAGGGGAGCCAAAGGGATTCTTCAAAAGCAGTCTTATGTCATTCTCCTTGGTTTCACAGAATAATGTCCTTCTTTAAAACAACATAATGTCCTTTAAAAATGAGATGGGTTGACTGCACATTTTTTTTAACAATGTATTTGTAATTACTAGAAGGCTGCAGGGTACTAACTATATTGCAGAACAAGATAATAAAGAACAAGTGATATAGCACTAATCTAGTTTCCTTCTATAACATGGTAAATTTGCCACGTGGATACTGGAGAAGTAGTAAATGGCCTATATTAATTTGGTGTTAGGTGATATAAGCAACTTGAGGATATATGGTAAAGTCAATCTAATAACATGGTGAATGGAAAACTGGTTAGAAAACTGTACTCAGAGGACAATTGTTGATGTTGCTCTGTCAAAATAGATGATTGTATTAAGTGCGTTTAGAAAAGTATTTTCCTGAATCAGTATTTTCACCATTTTCTCTAGTGACTTAGATGGTGGAATAGTATTTTATTATTGAAATAATAAATAAATGATGTTTTGATAAGGACAAGCACAAAGTAGCACACTTTCAAATAATTATTTGCATGATTGAAAGATGGAACAGCTAGATGACCTTTCTGGGCTAAACAGTTAGGAGATTTAGTTGATCACAAACTGAAATCATTTGGATGTGGTGCTCAGGGACATGGTTTAGCTGTGGGTTGTTAAGAGTTAAGGTAGTAAGGTTAGGTTGAGGTTGGACTCTATCATGAAAGTCTTTTCCAACTTGAGCAATTCTGTGATTCTGTGAATATAATGAAGGATCCTTAAACTGTGTAAGACACCTTAAAAGTATGTATGATAATTCTTCCAGTTAGCTCTAGCAAGACTTCATCTAGAGCCTTATGCTCAGGTTTGGGCAGCCGATTTTAAGAAATCTGTGAACCAGAGGGAAACAGCAAAGACGATCAAAAGCCTCGAAAATCTGACCTCTGAGGTTGAAAGGATGGGGTTTGTTTAGTCTAGGGAAGAGAGAACTGAGGAGGGATGTGAGAGCAATCTTCCAGTACCTAGAGACTGCTGTGGAAAGGATAGAAATGACTTGTTCTTCATGTTTGTTGGAGATCAAGAAAAACATAATATGCTTAAACTGCAGCGCAGGAAATTCAGGTCAGACGCTGGGGAAGACTCTTCAACTGTAAGGTGGTTAAGCACTGGAATAGATCCCTTACCAGATACCATACTTCAGGGCCCTTTATTGCTCTTCCAGCCTTCTTATATAGCAGTTCAGTTTAGGAAATGTTTTGTGTAAGTTGGAATGCAAAATGCTAGAAGGCAAGGAGTGGAGACAAGGTCATATTTTGGATTAGATGGAGAGAGCTGGGTCAGAGGAAAGTTTATGCAGAAAGGATAAGGTGGTGTAAGCAGATGGGGTCACTCAGATGCAGAGGAGAAGGAAATGAACCTAAAACCAAATGAGATTTTGGTAGGTTGTGACCCCCACCATAACTCTGAGTAAAGAGAGTAGGTGGCCCACTACACATTATACTTAAGCAACTATCAGAGAAACCCACTGAAACTATAAATATAAATAAAATATCTTGACCTTTCTAATTTTGTACCATTGCTTAAATTATGCAATCTTAATGTGGCACAAGACATTTAATAAAAGCGTCTTCAAACACCCACCACTTGATTAGGTGACTGTCAATGGTGCATTACATTGTAAAGGTCAATTCTATTACGTTTCATGAACTTGTTTGATAGAAGAGCTGCAAAAAGACTGTTGAGCTTCTTTGGGAATTCATGCTTTGTGCATTTGGCTAACAAAGCAATCTTTTTCTTCAGGATTCAGTATTTTATGCAGCTTAGCGCTAACCACAGCTGTCCAAGGCCACATGGTAATTCTGGTTAAAAAAGAAAATAATTGAATTGTATTAATAGAATATTTTAGGGACATTAGTAATGGAATCCTAAACTTCAGGAACTTCCTGGACAAGTTTACTTTCTGCCTCATTATCTGTAGTTCACTAGTACCAACGTACAATTTTACTTGTAACAATGAACTGATAATAGAATACTAGACAAAATTCTAGTGGAAAGCTATAGCTGTGGATAAGTACAGCAGCTATGATGTTTTACTCAAATCTAGCTAATTCAAAGATCTTCCTCTCGGATGAACATAACCCTTCTCCAAATGTATTTATATGACTAAAACCAAATAAAGCAAAAGTAATAGGAATGGAGTTTAGACCTAACTGATGTGAAGATAAGTAACCTTGACTGTGAATATTTAAAAGGCTATATTGAATGTGTACTGATGTGTGATAACTGTATCTAAAAATTCCCTTCAAAAACATGTCCTTGGCTACATGTGTTTACATAGCAAGAATAAGTTTCTGCCTCAAAGGGTTTCTGAACTAAGTTAATAAGAAAGAAAAAAGGGTGGAAATACGCAGAGAAATGAACACATTCAAGATTTTGTAGTCAGTGAGTTGGAAGTGTTATCAGTTGTATTTCTGAGTCCCAGCCCAGTGACTCAGTGAATCACACTGCCTGAAGAAGTCTAAGTTTCACATACAAATACTTCTTGAAGGTCTGTGTTTGGCTTGCTCATAGTATTTATCTTATTGATTTCAAAATGCTACACTTACAAATAAGGTGAAGACAGTTTAGCCCTAGAGTTTTCTAGTCTTTTGTTTATTTAGGCTGCTTAGATCCTTTCTTTATTTGATAGATGGGCCAGCAGATCTTCCCCATAAAAATACCTAGTGAAGGTAGTAAGTCTTCATCAGACTCTGTCTGCTTTTCTTTTACTCTCTTCTCCCTTTACACTGTCTATTCTGTTAAAGTAAATATATCAAGTTTCTGTTGATACAAAGAATATCTCTCTTCTTTATTACAGAAGTCCTTTCAGTGTTACTGTTTCCCTACAAATAGTCCTTTTCCATTCCTAGTATTATTTCTTCCTATTGAATTCAGTATTTTTCAGAATATTTTCCCCCAATGGATTAGCTTGTAAGCTATGTTCTTTTTATTGTTGCTTTCCACCCATGATTAAGTTGCAATCCTGTTGATCTGTCTATGCTGTTATTTGTATCTCCTACCAAATCAGACTCATGTTGTAGCCTTTTACCAGAGTCTACACTGAGTATTTTTAATCCTTAAACAGGAAACATGGCTTTGATATCTGATCTCATTGGCATAGCATTGGCATGGATACTCATTCTTTTCCTGAACATCCATCTTTGCTTTCTTCCTCTTCCTCTTCCTCTTCCTCTTCCTCTTCCTCTTCCTCTTCCTCTTCCTCTTCCTCAAAAAGCCACATACATGCAGACATCGCTGTGCATGTTAAAAAAAATAAATAATTCATGTCTTGATATGAACTGAGTTTAGGTGTTAGTATTGGCTTTTTAAGGTAAGATCACCTGGAACTAATTGTTCTGCCAAGGATTAATATATCTGTACTTATATTAATTTGTGTATTGCTCTGCCAGGCACCAGGTGTGCATTAACCCTTTATATTCTGACAGCTCTGAAATGATAGCTTTGTTTTTGGGTTCTTTGATGGAATTAAGCATCTGAACGTGTGCTCCGCACAGTCAAGGTCATAAAAATTTCAACAGAATCATCAATATTTGTCTTTTGCTGAAAATAAGGCCACTAAGCAGTGTCTGTGGTGACTCAAGTTAAGTGCCCATTACTAAGAGTTTCAACCATGAAGTCTGTCAATCTTCTCTTCTGCTTCTGTAAAGCTTTTATAATACCATGAAAAACGAAGTATAGGGCTCAAAGCAATGCTTGTAGTGACCTGGAGAAGAGAGTCTGATCCCAAAGGTTATTGTTTTTTATTGTTTGGTCTAATGTAAACCAATCAGGTGATCTAGTGTAAGATATTGCCTCTCCCAGCAAGCTCTGCTTTTCTATAGTGTTTAATGCAATAACCTTCCAAACTTCTTAAAGCAAATAAAAGCAAATGAAACTAATACTGAAGTATTCTGGCATCTTAAACTTCAGTGAGACAAGAATAATTTGTTAGGCAACTACTGATTTATTTGGTTATTGTTGCCCGTAACTTCTCTTGTGAACCTTGTGCTAACTGGAAAGTAAAAAGTTGAGTTGTAAAACTGCAGTAAGTGTAGTCGTCATTACTAGCATCAGTCACAATTCACATTGCTTGGATGAAAGAGAAAAATAATTTTGTGTTTAAAGATAAGAGCTGGAGTCAGATCTCGGTTCAACTGATTGCTCGGTCTCATACTCCTGCAAAACTCAGTGATGTCTTCCTCAGACTCTGATTCTTCCACCTACACATTAAATAAAACTCGTATTCTGGCAGTAATAGCTCTGTTCAATGGTTGCTTGAGGGCATGTCAGCCTGGACTCCATCTCAGCACAGAGACTGAGAGAAGACTGGAAAAGCTAGCTGAAGAATGAGCGCTAGTCGGCATGGTGGGTTCATGAGCTCAGGGACCCCACAGTGTTGGTGGGACCTGAAGTGATTCCACTTCCAGGTAGAATTAGCTCACACAGATCTGTCTCGGGTCCGTCACACAATGTTACAAAGTAAGGTCTGAGTGCTTAACCCTGATCTTTTGCATCTCTGAACATTAATGTTTGTCTACTTTGGCACTTTAGTGCTAATCAGGAGTGCACCTGCAAAATGGATCTCCTCATAGCTCCCACTTGCACACTTTAGTTTGCATGATGGAGAAGCTATAGAATAATACACAAAATGGCATCCTACCAGATTAAATTTATTTGGGAGATTCTCCAAGGGCGCCTCCGATGCATTTCAATGGCTAAGAAGCATTCAGTCCATGGGATGAGACTAGAGCTGTGTGTGAAACACAGTGTTCAGGTTGGATCCCCTGCACTGTGTTTCGTTCTGTGGATCCATTTCTGTTGCACTGATTGCTAATATAGACATAGCCCAAAAATCTACTTGCTCCCTAATTCAGGAGGTTTTGCTACAGCAAATGCATTAAGACATGATAAAATGTGTGAATTTGGATCAAATCATTAAGATAGGACAAGCCGATCTAAAATGACAGCTCTTTAACTGTGCATCACCTCAAGAGGGTGAAATAATTATCTTCCAGTAATAATTTATTAATTAGTGGGACCTACAAAGTAATTGTGAATTCAGATGTATATATATCTCTGTTAGATAGAAAGCCTATCAATCTTACAAACTCTGTTAAGGGAGTCACGAAATTACTGATAAAAAATGGACATGCTTACTAAAAAAGAAACCATGTTTAGACTTTGGTTTCATAAATCCTGGTTATGACATTACTCTTCTCTCCTAGGAAGAAAGATCCTGAATGCAGTGTGCAGAGTTTTGATTGACCAAGTGACTGGATTTGGAGCAGATTTACAAGGAAGCTTGCACCCATCCAGTGAAGCGGCTTGGAGGACGGTAGGAGCTTGCGTCCAGTCGAGCTGTGTCAATGCAGCGTCCGCTTCCTTTCTCTCTCAGATATGTAGCCAAGAAATATGCTCAGAGAATAGGGAAACAGCTGTACAGCATTTGGCATCTTGGCAAGGAAGGTATCTTTATACAACCTTTGCACCTTTTAGTGACACCTCAGAGGCTGGAGAAGTGTTTGGTTTAGTTTAGACAGCACTGTCTGTAATTTCCTAAGCATTGCATGGCATTTCTCCCCCTTCGAACTTATTCTTTCTGACATCAGAGTGGTTCTTGTGCTTGGAAAGAGTTCCTAGAAGAAGAGTTTTCTTGTCACCGGTCTATATTGCTCAGGCAGTCCTCCCCTAGACAAACACAGAAATTGTAGTCTGTTTATACTGTCTGGCACTTTTGTTTGTTCTGAATCTTGCATTAGAAAATCTTATCTTCTAAGCATAAGATACTGACCACATTAAGAGACCTCCAGTGTATTGATTAGATTGCATGTGCCAGTTTTGTTTATGGTGCAGTCTCAGAGAATGTGACTGAGAATCATCATCTTTTTATGAAGTATTCCCAGGATTGTTTAATAAAGCCTATGGAGAAGATCTTATTTGGTCTTGATTACTTTTTTTTACATTTCTGCAGAAGTCTTTGTAAAATCCTAACAGTTTTTTACCTTATTACATTTTATGGATTTTCCACAAGTACTTCCTCAAGTGGGGGAAAAATATTTCCCGGGTGTAAGTTTTCAGGTTTGTTAGTACTGTGTGGAACTATACAAGGATGTTCCACTTGGCCTCGCAGAAAAATTCTCAAAGTTTAAATGTAATTGTGGCCTAAAAGTAGAAATACTCTGAATGCCTCCCCACCAACCTTACCTGGAAAGAAGACTTATTGTTAGTACTGCATCCTGTCTTCCTAAATGCTTCTACATCCCAGTGCTTTGCTTTCCCTCTCAGCTGTCCTATAATTCTCTGTCCTATGAAAGAGGGCTTTGCTGCCATTTTCCTGTGGTTTTTCTCTTTCTCAGGCACCTCCTTCAGCTTTCAGCACTGCATTGCAAGCTCCAGATCAGATCTCGCTTTCACATCCAGCATAGTGAGGAGATTATGGCCCCTCTCACCCTTTTCCATTCACTAGAGTTTTATGAGCAGGGTTTAGTTTCAGTGTTTGTTTCACTGCCTCTCTGCACCTCATTCAGTGATTTCTACCAGCCAAACTGATAGAGTTTTACAGATTTTTTTATCAGTGTTACTAACATTGCAAAGGGAAAACAGCAAGGATGAGTTGGACCCTCATGTACTGAATTTGTTTACTTAAATAGCATGTGAGCACACCTACATTTCAGATACAAGAAACATGTGATGCATTTTCACAGATGATGACAATCCACCTTAGGCATGAAATGTCCTTTTTCTTCTTGTGCTTTGTAAAATAGGGCCTTTGCAAATGCAGATAGGATAGCAGTAAATAAGATAATTCAGCAAAACCTGATTCATAAAAATGAAAATGTATGCTCTCTTCCCTCTGGCAATATATTCCAATGTTTAAATCAAGCTTTGTGCTTCTTTTAAACAGTCTTTCAATCTGCCTCAATGGAAAAGTTATTCCAAAGTTTGAAAATATCCTCTATCATATTATTTATGAACTCAAAATATTTTTCCAGGAGCATATATTATTTCTAAGCTTGTTTCCTCGGGAGTCCCATTATGAAATGAGCTTTAAAGCTACAGTTGGAAGGTGAATTTAATACCAGTCATATAAAATATAAAGTTCCAGTCCTGCAAACACATCTGTGTCTAACTTTAAGCTGATGAATATTTCTACTAACTCAGTGGAAGTACTCCCACTAAAGTTAAGTACATCTATTGAGTGTTTGGAGGCCTGGATCTGAAAGTACCACAGTAATAATCATAAGTAAATATTTGTACAGCCTTTTCTTTCTCTAAATGTTTAATTCTCTGAGCATCTTTAGGATTCCTAGCTAAGAAGTCTGTTTTGCAATATTAAAAGTTTTGGAGCAAACCCAAAAGCTAGAACCCTGCAGACCTTGCCAGTTTTGATTTACATGGGCATTGACAGTTCCTGGGTACTCTGGTTCTGGTTTGTGTCTTTGCAATTTAAGATTAGTTTGTTGTGTTCAACTTAATACAAAGAAAATGTAGTAATTTCAATTACAGCATTATGAAATATAAATACGTTGGGTTTGCTTTTGGCTGAAACCAGAAACAAGACAAATAGCTGCTTATTTGAATATACTTAAAGGTAGGTCAAATTTAGAAAAAATATGTTTGTTTTGGAGAGGACAATGTTTCCAGCTTGTCTAGGCTAGAAAACCAGACCTTGACTGAAAACATTAAAATTCTTCTTTAGAAAGAAATATGCAGTTAAATAAGTACAAACACAATCTGACACCTTTTTTTTCAGTGTGTTCGTAAGCACAAGACCACATTGCAGTTTTAACTGCCACACTTTGCTTTAAATATGGCCAGTTTTTCTTATCAGAGCCCAAAAGAGACAAGAGGAAGGAAAATAAGTCTTCCTTAGCTGTTTATTTCACAGGCTTACAAACTTACTAGCAATTCTGCTTCGTAAGATTCATTTTTAGTCAGAACTGTTGCATGTTACATGTTCATTAGTTTTAGAAATATGTATTCTTTTATTATATGGTCCATATTTCTTTGTATGCTGCCTGTACGCACATGACAGCCATAGGCCGTCAGCATTAGAGTTTCATAGGCTGCCAGAAGTTCACAGGAGATGTGTGTAAAGCATCTACAGCCAGCTTTTGAGGATGAAAAACAGTCACTTAGCAAACAAATGCAATGTATGAGAACTGAAATCAAGTACAAGCATTCCATCATGGTCCCAGCTGCATTCACGGGTATATCAGTATCAGCTTCTGTCAAAAGTGCTTTGCAAATACCGAGGTGAAGCATATTTCAAAAGGGGCATAGAGAGGGTCCACAGATCTGTAGAAATGTCCTTTCATATGCCACAGGGAAGTGTGTGAGCGAGGGTCTGTTGTTAACACAAAAGTGGTGGGAGAAATGTGCCATTTTGCACATTTTGGGGAGAGGGAAGCATGGCTGTGGCAAAGAAGCCAGCTTCTTTCGGAATAAAAGTAATCTTGATGACAGCAGGATGCATTCAAACACATGTGGAGAGAAGTGTGACTGTCAGTGAGTGCAAGTTGGCTGTACATATCTGTTAGCTGTACATTAAAATTTGAATGTGCTTTGCAGTGTAAATTTGTGGACATTTACAGTATATCATTTGTTGTCTTTATTTTTAAGTAAACTTGCACTTCAGCCCAACATATAATCTCTCCAAAAAAATCTCAGAAGTTAATAATAATGCTGATATTTTAAATGGCAGTAGGAAACTTAAAACGTAAGCACAGAGGAAATACTGCATGACTCCTGTTATATGAATTCCACCATCAATTAAATCAAACTCAACTGCTATATTCAGTTCTGCAATACGGAGAATAGAAAGTATCCATTTGGAGAAATCTATATTACTACATTCCTAAAAAACAACCAAACAACAACAACAAACAACAAATAAAACCACATCCCACAATTGCCATGATCTTGTGACAAAAAACCTGCATCTTTAAAGCTACTCTAAAATTAGAATGAATTATCATAAAATACTTCTAATCAATGGAGAATTCCCAGCTTTCAAAGCATACAAATGTCAGTTAATTCCAGATAACTCAACCCTCCTAACACAACATCATATAGAAATCTTCCTTTCTCTGGCACACCCGTGCTCCTCTCTGCCAGGGTTCTATACACAAGTTGACACTGAGTCTGACAGAGGTGTTGTTTCAGATGATCTTTATCCTTTCGTCAGGCTTCCAGAAAGAGTCTTATGTTTCTATCCCCGTACCCAGGGTTGCAGTAGTAGACAAGAAGAGAATAAAAAACAGCATACAGGACAGGAGAAGACAGGGCCAACAAAAGTCTTTCTTCTTCATTCCTCAGCTTTTCCATGCTGAGTTGTATTAGACCCTGAGATTGGTTTCCTCTCCAAAAATGGGAAATTGAGGAGCAACACTAGGATGCCTTGCATGGCAAAGACTTACAAAAAAACTGGCAAACCAACAGTCTCTGGGAAATAGCCAGAGAAATATCAGTTCTCCTAGTTTTATTTCTTGTAATTGAACCCAAACTGTAAAAGGCTTGCACTAGTAACAAAATTCAATCTGCTACAGTAAAACCCTTCATTGGAGCAAAAAAAGCTATCTTTTATCCATCTCCCAAATTAATCATTGCCAAGGAATTATACATAGCTTAAAAGTTAAACAAGATATTTTTGTTCCTAGCTACCCACAAAAGAACACCCTTCAATATTGTTTTGGAAATACTGCAGCACAATTAAGATAGAGCATAAATCATAGAAAGAATATTTCCTGTAGCCTTTGAAATATTCTGAAGCAGCCTGAAGTGAAAGCAAGGACCTTTTCTGTTGCTTAATGCCAAGTGAATATTCCTGTCCAAGGAACAAATTTATGATTAAGATCTCAGAAAAAAAAAAAAAGTTCTGTCTTGTGTTCAAAGACAGAAAATATTACAATGCTTGCGTATATTCTGTTTGAAGTAAAAGAGCATCCAGAAAGTAGTACCTAATAACTGCAAACAGGACTTCATGACCTGCTGGGAAAGTAACAGCTCTGGGCTATGCTTAAATCCCAATTGTCAGAATGATTTTAAAGTGGAAAAGAAATTTTGTGGCAAAGGAAGGAAAGTCATGAGAGAACAGGCAGAAGGGTACGAAGAGTTTTAATAATTAAGGGCCTCAAAAAGAAGATCCTTTATTTCAACTCTACTATGAGAAAAATGTGGGAAATGAAGCAAGCCTGCATTTTCTCCCCTCTTCACCCAGTCAGGTTGTCTGAAGGAGCTCTTGAAGAAAGAAATAGTTCAAAGATCCTTTTATGGACATCTATCAGAGTGCTCACTGGCTCACTTTATTAACACAGAAGTGAAAACATGTTTGCACTAAAGTCAATAGTCAAATTCCCATTCCTTGACATTATCAGAGGTACTTCAGGAATTTATCTCAAGAGATTTGATAGATACACAGGGTTTCCATTCAGACTCTGGAAATTCTTGCTTCCTGTCTCAGCATTTGTTCTCAGAACTGGCTTAGTAGATGTGTATCTCCCTTTTGATAATGAAGACTTGTGAAATGCCACTGGAGCTCCACATACCCACTGATGGTACTCTCATGTCTGTTCTTTACAGATATGAAGTCTGAATCTTCCTGTCTGAGGTAAGGAGATACTGAGTAAATAGTTGCACTGGACCCACAGGAAGGATGAGATGAAAAGACAGACACACTTTTCCATAATTCAGAAAGTGTCTCCACATCATTATCCCATTTTTTTCTTAAGCTGAGACAGTTATGGAGACAAAAGCAAAATAAACACCTGTGGATAAGTTATTTCAGAAATTAAATGAAGTTTTCAATCTATGAAAGCTGATTGTCAGTGGATAGACCTTCATTTGTTAGAAATGGAGGAAAGTGAGAAAATGAGGATAGACGGAGACTTTTCATTACTGAATATTATGTGATAGTGATTTCATTTTTTAATAGCATCATAGAAACAAGCAATAAAGTGATGAAAGTTCCAGTCTTAAAAGTCATCAGTATAGAAACAACATTAATGACACAAGGGTTCAAACAGATTTCTGGAAATTATCAGCTTAGTAAATACAACTGCTCTAATTTAAGTGCTTCAGTGCTGGAGCACTTGGAAGCTGCACAGCTGAAACACCATTTAGAAAAATATTCATAGCTAGATTCCAGACATTTTGAAATGCAGTCTGTTCTGCAATTATATTCATGTCCAATCATTGCTAAGAGTGATTTTTAAAAGACATATAAACTGTGTAAGATTAAGTTGATTCAGACAGAAATAGCTCACAACTCCATAATGAAATTACCATGTTAGAGCACACTCTTTCAATGTCTTGTAGTGCACTGTATTTTCTGCAAAATACCATTTCCTAGCTCTTGAAGAAGGTAAGTGGGATATCAGGAAAGGTACACCTTATGCAGATAATGAAAATATTGATAATCTTGAATTTTAAAGGAAACAAAACTTTTCCACTTGGAAGAAGGAAAGAAAGCAGGAAATGGTGACATAAAGTGAAGAGCATATAATGTGGGTTAGATGCACTAACCTCATAAAGTTCCAAGAAGCTCTTACTAATATAATTGTCCAGAAGTCTGTACTGATTTCTATGCATCAACAATGTTTATTCAGTTTGGACATGATATATATTAACTTTGATGGACCGATTCCTGTTTAACACAGCTGTGACACTAAAATTCATCCCTCTATATTTCTAGTTATGCATCTGAGTAGTGATGACATTTACAATGAAGAAGAAAAATATGAAACTATTTTTCAATTAGGCTGACAAATGATAGCATAGTAGAGTCCTAAACTCTTACAAAACCCTACAAATATTCTTGTGAAGAGTAGATAATACTTTTCTTCAGATGACGTTAACTGTTATGACATCTAGTGTCAGGAGATTTCAAAACATAAGCAGACCTGAACACATTTAAAATCAGTATCATACCAGTTATGTCTTCTGAAGAAAAATAAACCGGTGAGAGATCTCTGAATTTGATTCTGCAAAATATCAAAACATAGTCAGCTTAATCCAGCAAAATCTTCAGGGATGGACTTAAATAAATTATTAGGGTCACTGAAATCAACAGGGCTAGTCTAATAAGGGGCAGCATGCTCAGCACCTGGCAGTTCGATATCCCCAGTGAGATATATAACTGCAAAAGTCAGTGTTCACTTCCTAATCTCACCACTCTTTCCTTCATCTTCCATATCTGAGAGGAAGGTGGCTATAGGTGTAAGTGACATTTGTAAGCAGCACCTCTTTTCTTTATCACTGTTTCCAACTCCCAAGAAAACTGAGAAATGACATTTGCTGCCCTAGAAATTCTCTTCAATGACAGCCACTTTCCAATACAACCCCATTTTCCTGAATGTAATCTATTGAAGTACCAGTACCAGTGGCTGCCTTTATGCCTTCACGTGCCTTGCAGCATAAGAATTATGGTGAAGCCGTATGGTCTGAGAATAGAAAATAACTCAATGCCGTTTAACTTGTATACATTATAATTCAGCTTACATAAGTTATTGGTTTCTTACCTTCTCTTAATATTTTCTTTGCAAATTTCAACTTGAAATTGAGCCCAAATTAAAAAAAAATCCCAACAAACAAACCAAACAAAACCACAAAGAATCAAATAAACAACAATCAAAAGAAAACCACAAAAAAACAACCAAACAACAGATCAACAACTAGGTGAAAGATATTATCAGTGAGAGAGTCTTTGTTTTCAGACAGTCCTCAGCCACCTTTTAAAACAGCTTGTTAAGCCTAAATGCATCTTCTCTAGCTAAAGACTGAAAGGGAGTTGCTTCCTCACACAGAAGACCTGCTCTGCGTGCTAACTCAAGCAGGAAAGGGAACCTTCATGGAAGTGTTATTTTTAGCATCTATAGCACAGCAGTAAAGCACAGTCATAGTCTTCAACCTCGAGACCCAAACCGCTGTTTTCTCTTACTCTTTTTCAGGCTTTGCACAGTTTGGTTTCTTGCCTCTTCTTGCTCCCTGGACAGATGCATGGGGAACTGATGGGGATATCATGACCCTTTTCAGCCAGTCCTTTGAACTTGGCCCATAGCTGAGTCATTAGGCTCGTAATATCAGGAGCTTTTTTTCATGTATGGAGAAAAGGGCTGAATTTATCCTAAAAGCTTCCTCATAAACACTGTTTTGTAGATTATTTTTCTATTTATCAAGAAAGAAGAATTACAAGAGATGATCCCACTAGCCATGAAACTGTAATTTCTTACAACTGTTTATCATAATATGGCATTTTCATAACAACTTACTTCAACACTAGCCATTTAAAAATAGTCGCTTTTGTATTTTTCTGAGGCACAGCTGTCTCACATCAGAAATGCTATTTTGTGAGAGGTTTCAGTTGCTTTGGCAACAGCCTTTGACAAGTTCTGTCTGTGAGGCTGCAGAGGAGAGTAATTGCTCGGAGGAGAGGTCCGTGCCCTTCTCACTGACTTTGCTATACAAACAGTACCATGTTTCTGAGACCTGCCAGTAAATACTTATCAAAGAGTACATTCCCTGGTTGTCACAGGGCATTACAGGAAAAGGAACTTCTGAAATAAATACACTGGCTAAGAGTAAACTGGTTCGGATTCTATCATATGCAATAACATGAAGAAACAGAACCATGTTGTTATGCATACTCTTGCCTGAAAAATTCACTTCAAAAATGGTGATAGTGCTGCTGCCAGGCCCAACATGTATCGTTGTATGAACACCATCAGACCTGAGAGCACATAGAATGTCAATAACAAGAAGATTTTTAAGAGGTAATTTTATGCATGTTTATTGTTTATAATTTTTGCTATCACAAAAGATAATGTTTCTTGCCATTTTCTTTCCTTTTTTTTTTTAGGCAAGATGATAATTTTTCATCTGTGTTGCAGTATGTCAATCCAATCTAATTTATTTGCTATTTCGGTCAGACAGATGTTCCTTTCCACAGATGAATCTTAGCTTTGGACAGTGTCTCTGTGTCTCTGTCCACTTCTTTTTTTGGATTTTGCATTGTCAAAAATTGTTTATTTATGGAGTGTCATGCTACTGAATTCCAGGGAGCTTCTGAAAGAAGTCTTTGACTTAACCCCTTCGCTTGCTGGGTGGAGTGTGGGTGCAGTCCTCGGGCTTCTAAAAGTGCTGCTCAAAGATGAGCTGTGACAATCCTTGCAGCTTTTTTTCTTACAGTAAGGTGAGATTATGCCAGATTATATAAAAGCTAGTTCTGGCTAGGTGACTACACAAACTAGATTTCTTCTCTCAGTCTTTCATTGTACTACATTTGCTGACAGAGTCAGGAAGCTGGTATCTTAAGAAAATTTGAGTGCTCTGGGCCTATAAGGTATCCTCAAGATTCTGGTATCATCTAGTAAAGTTAGTGGCAAGATTAAGGAACATGAGGTCAGCAGCATGATCTTGACTGACAGCACTAAACTGCAAAATTAGTTCTTGGCTGGATAGCAAATCTGGGATCAGGAAAAAATCAGATAATTTAGTAAGGGATCTATGAGTGTCTAATATCTGTCAAAGCAACTACTTACACTGTGAACAGTTTTATGACAGGAAGTTAAATGTAGGATATAAGTAGCTAGCAATTATCGTTTTGTTTGGTGAGTTGCATAGGATGAAAATATGATAAAGTTGAGAGCAATGGGCAAAAGTCTTTGTGCCATTTTCAAAATCTTCTGCCTACTAGACTGTAGCTCCTGTCCCATATAATTGCACAGAAGAGTTTATTTGGGATTGAAACCAGTGTGAGCCCACACCAGATGTTATAATAATCCAGATCCTGCTTCATAACTAATGTGATGAAAGGTTTTTTTCCCCCCTATTCTAGGATGAATTATTTTCCTAGCTTACAGTAATATTTTCAAGTTCTTTTTGCGCCTGTCTTTCAGTAACGTTTTCGCAGTAAAGCCTTTAAACTAAATTTCTACCATATAGTACTTTACGTTTCACAATAATAAGCCATATATCAAACATCCTTATAAAACGTGAGGCAGGCCCCCCCAAAACTGAGCCTGCCCGTAAAATAAAATTACAATACAAAAACATTAATGGATTTCTGGTTCTCTTCATATGTTTATTGCTGATAGCACTTAAAATTTACATTTGAAATTTTTCCCTCAAACTGGAATGCTATGAAGTTTTCTTTTCTTTTTTTTTTTTTTTTTCCCCTGTAATAAGAACATCTGCAGTCTTTAAGTGTCCTTATTGTAGCAGTTGAGAATCTCAGGGAAAAACAGCTATTGCAGGACTGGTAAAAAAAATTAAGATTTGAGAGCGCAATGATAATGATGATTAGTATGATGACAATCATACTAATTTTATTAGTGCTGAATCCTTACAATTAGATTTCCACTCAGCAGCAAGAACAGAAGAAGTATAATACAGACTTTTCCTCTCAATTTACAACTATATGAGTGGTACATTCACAGTATGGTGATACACATTAGTATAAAATCCTAACATAAATAATTCTAGCACTGCTGCTATATAATCAAAGCAGTAAAGAAGCATCAGAAAGTTGGCCCCAACAATGGGAAAAGGTTAGCGCTGACAGTGTCTGATAGCACAGCAGCTATAATCAGTGCTGAAAACTGCTACATCCATTCTACCAGTAAATTACAGGAGATACGTTTTATTGAAGATGATATTCATAGCTCAGCAATGGTTTGAACAGTGAATTTGTGACAACTAAAAGTCTCAAAGGGCCTGGAATTTATGGCAAGGTTTGCTTATTCATAGACTTAATTAGATGTAAATTGAAGGCTCCCAACAAAGATTTTGACCCCACCCTGGGCTTCAGAAGCTCAGTTCATGAAGGGTTTTGCAGACTGCTGCTGTGAAAAATGGGAATAAAAATAGCCTCTTTTTAATAGGTTTGGGTCTTGCAAGGCCAGCAAGGATCTAATGAGATTTTTAGAGAAGTCACTGACAAATGTAATGATACACCATGCTGAATGAAATAGAAGACCTGCAGGAAAAAATCATACCTGATCTTCTAATTTTTGGTACCGAATGTAAATGAAGGGGCGGAATTAAGGATTTATGGACAACATTGTTATACCTTTTGTTTGAGGCCATCACAGTGAAACCTCAATGTTCTTTTATGTAATTTTCATATATTTCTTACAGTTCTGGGTAATAAAGTATTTTCAGTCTAGTAACTGTTCTATCAATGTGGAAGCGAAACTAGGAATTTGTCGTGTTTCAATTTCACTGTTAGATTGCATATGCTCATAATGATTGTTTAATTATTCCCCTTTCACTCTGATGTGTGTACAGGCAGAATAAAACTGTAGGAATAGTTATAACATTGACAGAAAGATCAAAACAAACCCATCTATATTGTTTGAATAAATCTTAATGATTATTTAAATATCATAACACTGGAGTGGCATTTCAAGCTCAGTAGAATTAAGTCTTTATAGGAAGTCTTACAGAAATTTACAGGGACCCTGTGTATACAGAGCATTTAGATTTGTTAGTAATCACGCTGAAAAAGAACAAACTCAGCCCAAAGGTACCATTCAGCTACATTGTTGGTCTCTCATTGACTACATGTTACCTTCTTCTCAAAATGTGCTTTTTGGATTTCCGTAGCCCTGTTAACCCTGTGTAAGTTGATTCTATATAGAATCATGCAACAGTTCAGGCTGGAAAAGTCCTTCAAGATCATCAAGTCCAACCATAATGTGTTTGCTCTGTCATGTCCCCAGAAACTTCCTCCCACATTACGAATAAACAAGTAAGAGAAGGGGATGCAGAAGAGATAAATAGACCACCTAGACTGCTTTAAAGCCCTTTGGGTCTCAAATGTTTTGTATTATTTCATTTTTAAAGAACACCTTTTCATCATGAATGATGGGCCTCATGACTGATAAAGACAAGAAAGTACAGAGAATACATATGTATTTACTTACTGTTGGGACTTACAGGGGTGCAGGTTTGCACGTAGCCATATCAGGGTTGTTACTTTTCCTGCCCACACAGATAGTTTCTTTTTTCCTACCAAAGAAGTGGACGATGAGAAATGCATTGGCCATTTGTCAAATGAAACATCTGAGTACATGCTTTGTAACTCTAGCAAATCAAAGCACACAGTCATAAAAGTTATGAGAAATTTGCAGTTCTCTACTACAACAGAAGAACACAGTAGGGTCTCCTATTCCACTATCAAGTTAGAACTTCCTAATACATGTCCTTCCATGACACCGGTTCTTGTCAATTTTTTTCTTGTTTCCCTGTACTGAACAAAGTAGGAAGTTTTGATCAAATCAACTAAAAGGTTCTAAATGCAGTTGTGATTCTGAACAGGAATTCAGTCCTGCTGAAAGCATTTTGAGCTTATATCTCCTCTGATTAAATCCTGCAGTTTTCCACTGTTTTGAGGGAACAGACTACAAAAACCTTTGCCTCAAACACAGATTTGTGGCATAAATTAGCTATCCCACTCTCAGTCTTAGAGAAGCATATCGAGGAATTTTGTCTTCTTTTCCAAACTGCTTTAGGCTTATGTTTCAGCTACTTTCTTGTGTGGTTTCAGTCTTCTGTTGCTAATTGAAGCAATCTTGGGTGCCATCTTAAAAAAACAGAAAGGTTCTTTTTATGGTTTTCTTTCTGGATATAGAATCAATAGCATTAAGAGGGAGTGCATTTTTCCATGTGGCTGATAGGACCTCATAATAAGTTGTTGTGAGTAGCAGTTAAGGTTGGTCCTTTTAGTTTTTCCTCTTTTCTTTGTTTGCCACATCTAGTAACACTCCTAGAAACATGAATCACATCGATATCTTCTATCTCAGCAAATGTGATTACCAGTTCTCTTGTAGAATTTATCCTAGGGATCCGAAAACAAAAGTGCATGTAGAAAATCTGGATGACATGTTTACAGTATTTCAGACCACTTACATATTATTCTGTTAGTTTTATAAAGCTATAAATGTTCAAAATAAACAATGCGTTGGTAAGAGGTTAATCATCTTACCAACTCAACGCTCGTACATGTAGGAGAATTTATTTTGGAAAATGTCACAGTATCTGTAAATAATCTAACTCTCCAGTTCCCTGAAGTAAAACTACTTGTATTACATTAATAGTGTTTAAGCATTTTATTTTACCTAGATTTACTGCTTTCTCAAATATTCCAGTTTTATCTCTTACTGTTCCATTTTCTCATATATGTGGAATTCATTGCTTGTGTGTAAATATAGTCTGCAACAGCTGGAATTTAATGAGGCCTTTGAACTTCATTGTCTTCCCTTTAAATGGTAGACTGATGTCCTTGCTTTCTCCAAGACAGGCCCTCAAGTGTAGAGAAGAGCTGAACCTCAGCAGCCCTCTTGGCCATCTCTAAAACTTCTTCCTTCTCTCGGAAGCTTGGGAAGAAGCTGGTAGAATGGCTTAGAAAAAGAAGATGTTGCCTGCTCTAAAAATATTGCTCTTTTTAATTTCCTGAGTCTCTGGCATCTCAATGAAGTATCAAGGAATCCAAATAAATAGACCTAATGGAGCGTTCAGTTCAGCCAAGTAAAACATAACCCTGTAACACTGTTCTCAGGAAGTCTTTTCTGATAGATGTAGACAACCAAGCATCACCAAAACTTCCACCCTCTCTTTCCCCTGTCACCTCTGTCTCCACTTCCAAATACTAGTTACCATCTTTCTTATACACAGCATCAGTGTCAGCGCCTCTTTTTATCAGGTTGTTCAAAAATGAGAGCAGACTCCTTCCTGAGCACACTAATGGCATGCACAGCATGGAGCATTTGGCCCTGGGCTTTCACTTGGCACCACAATGCCCAATCCTGCATCCCACTTTTGCTTTAGAAGGTATGAAGGAGCTGTTGGGAACACAACTAACATTTGGCAGTGTGGATGGCCGGTGAATCAAACCAAATGGAGCCAGTTATTAAATACTGTAGATATATTGACCAAAAATAGGTTTAGTGGTCACTCTCACAGTTTACCCCAAATGGCTTTTGTTACCATTGTGTGGTAATTACTCACTATAGTGAGTAATAAGCCATTTTCATTGTTCTTTGCATTTTGGAATAAAAATTTGTATGTTGTAAAGTGCTATGTGTGGATGTTTAAAACTGTTCACACCAGACTGCAGGGAGAATTTCAGAGTGAGTAATTAACTCCCCAGTACTCAGGATCTTCAGGAAGTTACGGGGTGGTTTTCCACAGTAAAATCCCCATTTCACATGTGAAAAGCCCAGGTTGTTGGTTGGTTGATATGAAATACTCTCTCTCAAGTGTAATTTTATACTTATTTGAAGGCCATTTTACACCATTAAAAAGGCATCTTAGGAAGACATGGTGAATGGGGCGGGGGACTAGACTCACTCCTCCATCCCCAGCATGCAGACTACTCTGGAACCGTCTGGACATGGTTCACTGGTGCAACATGACTGTGCCAGCCAGCTCTTGAGCCAGAAGGCTCAACTTCTCTCCTCTTTTCTTCCATTATTTCCTGTCAGCCATTTCTGCCATATTCTGGCAAAACATTTTACCCCACCTTCTCTCAGACTCCTCAGAGATGCCACCAAATTGCCATTCTGAGAACAGGAAGGGTGGTGGACGTGTGGCAGGAGAACAAAGAATAAAAATTAACAGGAAGAGCAAAAAAACCCAAACCCCATACATCCTCTCTTCCCTGAGAAATTTATGCCTGCAAAGTGTAAGGTGGCCATGGGTTAAATAGGACATGGGCTGTTAGAAACCACAAAAGTTAGTTAGGTTGTCTTTTTTTCCTCTCCCTCCATGTAATTCTAATTTAAGCAAGCCTGTGTGTAGCAGTTTTGGTGAGTTCTGCAAGTGAAAAATAAGAAACAGTGGTATATGGAAACTTTGATGGTAAAAATGAGAAAGGAAAAGAGTGAAACTTATGCTTTTAACAAAATTCCTTTTCCCAAGGTTTTGTAAGTAAAGAAGGAGATATTTGAGAGAGAAAAAAAAAAGTTTTATGCCTGGTGTCCTTTACCAAGGGTGTTTTGCACCAATAGAAGTTCCTGCAGTATTTACAGTGGATAGAAACTGTGTAAACAATCTTGCTTTCCAAACCCGAGTACCCTTTGGCATCTTTACTTATTAAAATTATCCAAGAATAAGAGTCAACTATAGTCAAGCTCCAGTGGCTCACAGCTTCTGGGACCAATGCTGATTCATTTGCAATGGAAAAAATTAAGACTAATATCACTGAAGTAAGCTGTGCTATTTTGACTGAAAAAGAACATCAGAACCAAAGACATTCTACAAACTGTCTAAACTTTAGCTATGCTGCATATAGGCAGGAATTTCAAGAAGGAGGTCCAGAAAGTCTACTGCCTCAAAATATTTAATCTTAGAAGTACTTAGAGATCAGAAGTTAGTTAGACACCTGAAGGTTGATACCATACACGTTCAGAAGCAACCTAATGTGGGAATTTACCTCTGTTATCTAGATCTTTATGCTTTTTTACCTATGACCATTCACAGACATTATCTGAAATATATGCTCAACGGATGCCTTCTGTCCCCCACGTTCAGTTTCCTATATCACATGTTCAGTTTCTAAGAAGAGGGCTGGGTTGCTGGGCCATGCTGGGAACCGACAGGGGAATAGTGACCCATCACTTAGAGCAAGCAAGAAGAGGCATTGATTCTGTCCTCTTGTTTAAAGCACTCAGATGAAAAAGGGAAGAGTTTATTCCCCAGAAAGGGTGCCATACAGAGCACACTTTTATTGGATGAAATTAAAATAAGTCAGGGAAGCTGGCACTAGAGCCCATATCTGCCTGCTTTTAGGGCTGGAGACCTTTATCTAATACTACAGTCTCCAGATCAAGGTTGGATTTTTCTTGCTCTCTTTCTGGCCCCGGGACTCTTGCATTCTTAGATACTCAACACAAAATAAAGGCAAAACAAAGCTGCTCAGGAATTTGAATGCTCTGAGCAGAGATACTTCAGCTGTATGAAGTGCCAGGAAAAGTATGAGCGAGCGTGTGTGTCCCTCTGTGTGTGTGTGTGTGATATGGCTTCGCGATAGCAGGAGTGAGACCACACACTAGAGGAGAGAGAAAAAGCAGCTTCAGCAGTCTGAACAGCTCTGCTCTGTAGGCTTGTGGAAAGCCTGGTGAGGAGGCTCTTGGATTAAGGTTCTGGCAGAAGAATCTTGAAGGAGTAAGTGAAGAAGCTGTCATAGGCTGTTTGATTTTTTTTCTGCAGTCAAAGAAGTGAGATTTTTGCATTCCTGTAAGTCATGTTGCGTAAAAGATACATGATTGAATCCATTACTAAGTTTTCTTCCCAGCTGGCAGATCTTAATACATCCTGATCTAACAGCTGCTTAGATCAAAACATGCAGCTAGTAGCAGTAGATGTTCTCCCCTCTGCTCATGGGGAATGTGAAGATATTTTTAGGAGTTTTCATATTTTTATGTTTCGGTGCTGTGCCTACTACCTCACTACTGCTTTTTTGTGGTATTCAGAGATAGTATCACGTTATAAAATCAAACTTCCATTTTAGTCCACCATTTTGATCCTTTTGGTTTGCAGCAACTCAAATACAACTCTTGAGTTGTCCCAGGAAGAAGACAGGATGGCTTCCTATGTTAGCTGTACTTCTGTAATGCCTCCGTCAATTGACACATAATTGACTTTAAGTTTGAAGTGAATCCTGCAACTCATAGCCATTGAGTTACTTCATATTTATATAAGAAATAAGAATCTGAGTCTCAGTTGACAAGTATATGTCATAATGTTATATGTTACCTGCCTTTTACTCACAATCGATGGCTTGGCACGTCACCCATTGTCAACAAAAAGGAAGAGAGGCTGACAGGGAGACATACAACTGAAAGTCATAAATAGTCTGAGAGGGGCTAAGGCTCCCTTTTGTTAAAGGGAGGAGAGATGGTGGGGAAGTCAGTCAGCTTGCTTTTGAAAGGAGCCAGGAGGCTCCTTTCCGCCCTCTGGGGAAAGCCTCTGACTTTTGGAAGGAAGAACATATCTATTGAAACCAAGATGGCTCAAGTTTAAGAGAAGTGAGTGAACTGCAATCTGGCTGCCCTGTTGAAAGCAAGTAGCGCTGGCTTCTGCAGAGACAAGGGAAGTTATTAAGTACCTTTCCTCTGAGCTGAACAACGCAGTAGAACTGACATCTTTTAAGATGTAAATTTAATTTATATACAAATGATGCACACACAAATCCCACTGGAAGTGAGACAGTGCTCATGATTCATGTTTCCTGCTGTGTGAGCATCCAGGTGAAATTTCTCCCCTGTCACACTGTCAGTAGTGATCTGGATCAGGCTTAGACTTGGGCTCAGGCTCGGGCTCACACCTAGGCTTAGGCTTAGCTTCCACAGCAGTTCTTGGGGCTTGTCCCATCAGCTCCCAGCAATGCGGACGGTGCATTTAATGGAATAAATAGTTTAGCAATTAATATTACAAAGTAACCTTTTACTTGGTCTGTTGTTTTTCTTTAAAAAGGGGGATAGACGGTTTGATGCCAGTTTGTGTGTTTATTTTCCAGTTGCCATAGAAAATAATTGACCTATTTTCTTCCAAGAATAAATATCTTTATTCAAGCTCCCTAAAAAAAGGCAGCCAAGACTTGCACTGAGGCCCCACCCAGGCTGTCTGCCGCTACAGCCCACAGTGGACAGATTAAGCTTTACCATTTTTACTGAGGCTTTTGAACTGTTGGATGAAAATGTGTTTCTTACAGTACATTTATCCTACTGACTCCTACTGTTTCAGACCAGAGATACCGTTCTAATGAGAAGCCTAAGGAGATGCAGAATGTAAAGAAGACAAGATATTCAACGGTGTCATTGCCCTGGGCTCATTGCTGTTTCCACACCATTTCTTTAAATCCCTGAAACAGATAACTAAGGCACATTTCAGAATGTTTCTCCTGGGCATTCCTTTTTTCTTTTTCCTTGCTCTGGATATATCAGGACTTCATGAAAAACCCACTGAATTTATGAGAAGGGTTGATGGCATCAGGATTTCAGTGCTGAGTATCTTTTGTTTCTGGATCATTTTCTTTCTTCTGCTCATGGATATAAAATGGGGAGAGAGAACCTTTTGGAACTCCTCATGCAGGTCCCCTCTGAGAACCAGGCCATTTACTCTATTACCCTATCTGTAACCCCAGAATATATACTCCAGTCACTCCAGTCACTTTTTGCCCTCATACTAGTCCCTGAATATTAATTTCTGGGCATATTATTCATGCTTGCATACTGCTGTCCACTTGAAATCCTTCTAATATTATTTCTGACGGATTATAGGCAGTGTTTCTATTTTTATACTGGGGATTTGTTTTTTTCATTGCTGCTAAGCACTGCACTGAATCTTTGAGAGTTTTATCTATAGTTTTGTCCAGCAGCATTTCTGTTCAATGTTCAGTGGTGTACATGGCAAATGAGGCAACCTTGTCATGACTGAGAGTGTAGGACTCCTACCTTATTTGCTGAAAATGTGGAAGCCTGTGGTAAATGCAGCACAAAGATACAAAAAATGAAAGAGCAGCCCTGTAATTCTGATTTGATTTTATGTACCTGAACAGGCAGTTGTTAGGAACAGCAACGGCTGCTTCTGTTCTTGTGCAAAAGAGTCAGCATCTTCACACTTACCTATTAGGCAGACAAAAATATGACCCAGAACTAGGAGGACTAGACAGAAATTTCCCCAGAATCGTGGGTGCGCCTGTGTTGTTCATTGGGCCACACTGGACCATATTTGAGCCCAGACTTGCTCCTTTTCCTTGTACAAATGCAAGGCCTGACTTGGCAGTAGGATCAGTCACGTACTAGGGGAGAGAGTCCGAATGTATCCTACACCTGAGTGCCAGTTCAAGCACCCATCTCCGTAGGCCGTTTGCTCTGCCTGGCGGATACCAGTCTCCCATCAGGCTGACAGGGACAGCCCTGGGCTGCCCTCTGAGCTGCAGGGCTGCGGCCGGTGTGCCGCAGGCAGTAGGCACCGCAGGGGTGAGCACACTCCACGCACCAGCTCCTCCTGTGCCCTCCAGGCCCCCATACGGTGCGTCCCATGAAGACAGTTGTATGTGGTTGCCAAGCCTAACCATCACGACTGCAGAGGGAAATTGCTGTAATCTACACGTCCCGTCTCCCAGCTACCCTTGTAGAACATCGTGTGTGCTTTAAAATGCAGTTGTTTAAACCCAACTGCTTATTTCTACATTCCTCTCTAAAATATGCAAATACACAAAAATGCTCTTAGGCTGCGTTACAAGATTGCTTCAGATATGAAATGAAAATTGAGAATACCTGGAATTCCTGAGGTAGATAAGACTGATGACCGCTGGGAAAAGGAAAGGGAAATTATTATTTACTCAGTGTTGGCTGTAACACCAAGTTAAAAAAAGGATGGTTTTGATCTTGTGTCTTCCCACTAAGTTTTCATATATGTCAGTCAAGTGATCCTAAAGATGCTCGTGAGTCTCGTGATTCCAGCATGACAAATTACTTCGTGTTCTCCACGGATCGATAGCCAGATAAATAAAGACAGTGTTTATTTTACCACTCAGCAGATCTTGCAAATATTATTATTGTGGCATATTTCCTTTGTTTTATTTTATTTCAAGTGGAATTCTATTAAAGATTTTAGGTCACTGCTTTGTGCCCTTGGGCCGGGTACAGATCTTTAAGCAAGCCACTGTAAATAAACAGTAGTGATTTTTATGCGATTGCAGATCGTGACAACGCTGTTGGGAACATTTTCTTTAAATGCCATGTCACTTTCACCTACTGCCTTCAGGCCAGTGCATGACATGCAGTAAGTGTCAGGCGAAATGTCACATCTGTGAGGAAGAGCTTGTGTGAATGTAAAACTGGAATGTGGAAAAATGGTGTCACATACCCTGTAATCTAATATTGTTCTGCCTTAAAAGGGATGTTTTCTCTGTGGAGATATGTGTTTAACCAAAATGACTTCTGCTTGAAGTTCAACAGAAACTAAACTTATCTGTTTATCCGCAGCTTTCTTGGGAAGCTCTTGCTATAGTGGTTCAATTCCAAGTCCTTGTATGTTTTGCTGACATGATAAGACTCTTTAACAAATAAACTCAGAAAATGGAAAGGAGAGGAATTTAATTTGTCCCGTGGCATGAGAATAGCAACCTTCTCCTAAGACATGAGAACAGCATCCTACCCCAAAGACCCCAAGTCTTAGGAGAGTCTCTATGCTTATACTTGGAAGGATCCTAGTGTAAGAATAGGGAAGGTATCTAATGATGTTTCCCTGGTACATCCTCAGCTCAGGAATTTAAGAATTTTTGATACATAAAGTGTCTCTTTTCTGTTTGTTTTGAATCTGTCACCTGCTATGCCTGTCTGATATCCATAGTTCTTACATTAGAAAAGACAGTGGACAGTTAACTCTCATTCACCTTTTCTTTGCTACTCTGTTTACAGAAGTCTATCACAACATCCCTCCATTGTTTTCTGGACTGCGTACCATTCCTCTCAGAGAAGATATTGTTAGGCTTCAACAGTCCTTATTGTCCTTCTCTTTATGTTTTCTATTTTTACTATAAACCTTTTGGGATGACAGCACTGGAAGTGTACAGTTTTCAAGCTCTGGGACCACTATGGATTCGTGCCATATTCTTTTCCAAATAACTCCCAGCATTTTATCAGCTTAATTGTTCATTAGGAAGGACTTACCTTTCAAAATCTCTCTCCTGAGTGAAAGAAACAATTCCAGAGTCGAACATGTATATGGGATTGTTTCTCCCACAGGCATTACTTTACATTTATACAGTCAGTTTCATTTGTTGTTTTATTACTCCCTTAGCATCTTAAGGATCTCCTGCAAACCTTCAACAGTCAGCTTTCATTTTGATTACACTGAACAATACAGTATCTTCAGCAAATTTTGTCACTTCACTGTTTAACCCCTTTTCCAGCTCACTAATTATATTCTCTACCACTATTTTTACTAGTTTAGCTGGTGTTTTCAACGGTTTTGCTTCTTACTTCTGAGAAATTTAAGAAATTCTTTTGTCACGGTTTAGGGTCAGGGCGGGCCCTTAGACCTATAACAGATACTCTCTGTTAACCCCCCTCCCTCCCCAGAGGGGAAGAGAAAGGGAATAAGGGAGAGAGACTGAGGTATTAGAAAAGGAAACTAGAACAGCTTTAATGAAGATGAAATTAATAATAATAAAAATGGAATATATGCAAATATATACAAAACCAGTATGGAACCCAAACCCCCTGATGGTAATTCCATCACCGTCACCGCTGATGCTGTGGAGCAGGCACTGGGGGAGTCCCAGACTGGGCTCTGCAGCAGACGGGAGCTGTGTTCAGGAGCTGGATTCTGGTACTGGGTTCAGGAACAC